>JAPYYV010024449.1:0-15669 GCA_030522625.1 Copidosoma aretas
GAAAACGTGAAAAAAGTGAAAGCAATGGTTATGAATGATCGCCGAATCACAATCAGAGAAGTTGCTGATGATGTTGGCATATCGATTGGCTCATGCCATTACATTTTTGCGAACATTTTGGGCATCAAAAGCGTGGCAGCAAAATTTGTCCCAAAATTGTTGAATTTTGAACAAAAACGTCGTTGCTTATTCTTCATTTTTTGGCAAAAAATAACACTGTAATGATGCCCCAACCTTTATATTCACCAGACATGGCCCCTTGTGACTTTTTCCTTTTTTCAAAAATCAAAAAAATCTTAAAGGGTCGTCGTTTCACAAGCACAGATGACATCAAAAGTGCATCGCTGAAAGAGCTCAAAGCTATTCCAAAGATCGAGTTCCAGAAGTCTTTTAAGGATCGGAAAAAGCGCTGGCATAAGTGCATAATATCTAGTGGGGACTACTTTGAAGGGGACAACATCGATGTAGATGAATAAATAAATATTCTTTTCAAAAACGAAAATTCCGGGTATTTTTTGAACAAACCTCGTATTTGTGGACATAAAATAGCATTTTATAACATTAATAGAAAGTGTTCTTAGCGATATTACGGACAAGAGAAATATTTATAAAAATGAATCAAATAATAAAAAAACATATAAATGAACAGGACGGGCCAGGAGCTAACAAATATATTTAAAACACTGAAATAGGTAAGGAAAGGGTAACTATAAAGCGTGGTATAATTTATTATATTCATAGGGGTTATGGATGGTAAGTTAGTTTAGAATAATACAGGACGTGTTAATGTATCAAAATTAAAAAACTACTGCCTGAAATTTGCTCATGCCTTTATGTTAGACGCAGAGCATTCCGGAAACATAAAACAAACGCTAAAAGACTTAAATAAATATGATACGAAAAATGCACTAAATGTAAACATAAATAAATCGAGAATCTTAATTTTTGGAAATGCAGAAGGGATAGAATAGAGGTTTTTGAAGTGAAAGTAGAGGTATTGGATAATGTAAACTAGTATACAGGTTGTTTCAAAAATGAAAAATGCATTAAATATTTAGGGAAAGTTTGGATTGAAGAATATTTCTAATTTATTAAATTATATTACCCCCCCAGAGCGGAGACTTGCGTATAAAACTAATAGATCAATACTAAAGAATAACAATAATTGACATTTTAGGTTAATATTTATACATGTGTACATGTATATGATATTTATAAAATTATGCTTATTACAGAAACAATAAAAAAAAATTAATTTATAAAAATAATATTTAAATATGGAAGTTGGCACGCGGAGCGTGCAGGGGAGCAAAGCCACACTAATATATATATAGGGAGAGAGAGAAGTCAGAATAAAAGTCTCGTTCGATTTTCGTAGAGTAAAATGCAAAAAAAAAAAATTTGTTCTGCACGTATACCATAAAAGCAATGATTGCTATAAACAATAGCAGAGATATTTATAAAGATATTAGGTTTCGAGAAAGAAAAGAGATAGTAGAGAACTAATAATTGTTTATTTTAATGTGACGTAAAAGAGAGTACTTCTTTTGACATTGTTAATATAAGATTATGGATGTACAAGATTGCTAATGTAGTAGAGCTACTAAAGTATGTACGTTGTCTCATTCTCTAATTAACTACAGAAATGTATGCTGTTTTTGTTTTAGATAATAGCTAAGCAGGCTGCTTACAAAAAATGTACTTAGAGAATATCTTTGACATCAAAATCTAGAATAAAGATGATGTCAAATTTATTTATTCCAGAATAGACTTCTGAGATATAATAGATCGTTAAACTAAGAGGACGTACGGAAATACACGCTAGATATTTCACTTATAATCACAAGAGATCATTTTAATAGAAGGTCAGAAAATAATTTCATTATCATTCGAGATATGAAATTATACATTGAATTTATGGCTAATTTATTAGAGAAGAAATAACTATATCCAAATTAAACAGTAGAGTGGTTGGTGTGGATAAAAGGCTACTCTTTAAGAGCAAAAGAATAGAGTTGTGTATAGAATAAATTTAATAAAATAGAAAGATGTTCTCGTAAGACTCTATAAAGTTGCTTTTATGATCTTAGGAGAATATCAATATTTTCAAAATCAGCATTTACAAACAAATTTTTATGTAGGATATTTCTCATTAAATCAAAATACTAGAAGTACACAATCTAATTAGTAAGGCATATCAAGAGTCATTTTTTAATTGATTTATTTGATGTATAAACAGTTGAGTCCTTATGTTAGTCATTGTGTGATGCAACAGTATGTTTGCAATCAATTGAGTACTATGACAAATGTCAGTTAGGAATATTTAAAATTAAATGATAAAACTAGAGAAATAATAGATGAACCTCGAATGAGAGCGAGAGAGAGAAAGAAAGACAGATAAAATCATGAATTGAAAGAAATACATAAATATGTCCTTAAAACATAGAGACTTGCTCGGACAATGTTATGATCAAGACAAGTTTAAAGCACTCTGAGTAGACACAACAGAGAATCTAGTTGATATTATGACTAATACATTACAATTAGATGGACACACTTCACTAAAAAACAACATTAAAAGTAGAGATAAAATGAAGATCAACTAGCGATTAATTAAGACATTTTATTTGAGTTAAAATATGCTGATGTAGAGGCTTATATTTTATTTAAATCTGTTTACAGGTAATTAGAATTAGAGCAAGTGTGGTGGGAGCTGAGTGGCAAAGAAAGGGAGGGTCGGCTTGCAGGCTTTGCTAACTATGCTCACAACGCTAGTCAGTCATAGCCCCCCTCTCTACACTTATGTCCGTGCATGGCTATAGCATGCAGACTTGCTGGCGTGCCGCACAGCTGATACAGTCTTGCAGAGTCTGTTCTCGTGTACAGACCGAGCAGCAGTACACATGATGGTACAATATAGTTGTATCTATATGTATACATATATCTTACTATACTATATAGTTGTATCGTGCGGGGCTGGTAGCTATTTTCGCCGCACTTCTCCGCGATCCCCCGCAGCTTCTCTGAAACTTATCCGCAAATTACAAGGTTATCTGTTTATTTTTACGTGATTTTTAAACCAACTTATTCCTGGGTAAGCTCCCCCGCCCTCCACCGCAAAATTTGTTCAACTACCCCACATACTCCCCTACAGCTCCTTCACGTCATTTAAAAGTATTTGATTCAAAAAATTTAGCAATATTTCTGAATTATATAGTTGTATGGGGCGGGACTGTCAGTCTTCTTCCCCACCCTTCTCCGCACTCCCTTACACTCCCTCACGCTTTCCTGCACCCCTACACGCTCTTCCAAGCTCCTCCACACTCCCCCGCAGGATCCCCGAAAATAACGTAGTTATTAGCTCATTTTGACGTGATTTTTAGCCCAACTTTCTCTTTGATCAGCTCCCCTGTGGTCCTTTACGCTTCAATGCTATTCTAAACACTTCCTTATACTCCTTAAGGCTCCCCCGTGGGACCCACAATATTTATATGGTTTCCCTGCAGTCTCCTCCAAATACGTATCCCTGTCCTTTTAAAAATTATTTAAAACAAAAACGAGCTACTACGTACGACCCCAAAAAATGTACTTATGTTATCCAAAGTTTTCCTATAATCTCCCTTAGAATCTTTCAACCATTATTTTATGGAAAGAATAGACGAATAATTGTGTATTTAATAGATAAAATTTAGGAAAATCACCAGTTGTATTGACCTGGTTCTTCAACTTCTTGACAGTGATATTAATCTTACCATATGATACAATTAGTGAGTAAACCTATGTAATTAGTCCAAATAAATAAATGTTTACGTTGACAGTCTTTGGCTTCTTTCACCCTGTTATTCAACTGTAAATAGATATATTTATTTATTTTACAGCAATTTTCACTTCAACTTTAATAGAGATCAGGAGGATACAACAGATTCACTAATTAATTCTATTTTTAAGAATCCAAATTATGTTTTTGTCAGCACATCCACAATCATGTGATACTATACAAAAATCCGTGATATACACTAGGAAAATTATACATATGCTACCGGCTAGACCCGAATTTAGGCATTTCCAGGAAATGCCTAGGCAAAACCTCAAATGCCTAAAATTTTAGGCACTACCCGATTTGCCTAAAATAGTTTTAGGCAATTCGTTGTTGCCGGAAAATTGATCAGGTAAAACCCAAATTGCCTGAAATCGATCAGGCAAAAGTTAAAATCACATTTTTATGGATTGTACATCTTTTTTATTAAGATTAAATTATTCTTACAACAATATATTACTTTACAATTTATATATTACTAAGACAATATAATTTTGAAACTCAGTTAAAAATATATATTACGTTTTCGAATACGACTTACCTGCTTTAGTGAAGTGCCTTTTGCTATATACTACACGCAAAACCAAAACAGAGTCTCACACCTATGCTAAAAAGATTTGAAAACTCAGATAAAAATGTACATTAAAAGTTGTATGATTTATGACTTATTGCAGCACATTGTACTATTATAGCACTTAGAGTGGTGCACCAATCATCATAAATACCTCAAGCAAATTATATGCTACTTCTTCAGCAGTCTTTGATTTAAGGGCTCGAAGAAAAACAAACTTTATCAAATGCTTTTTATATACCATAAGAAATTTAAATCCCTCATAAGCTTGCGTTTGATAGTCAATCAAATCCATCTGACAGCAACTATTCATTTCTGAATGTAGTATTGATTTGGACACCAAGCCTCGTTTTCTTTTGACTCTCTTTTGTTGACAATCGTCACACATACTTAAAAAGGAACAACCCATTTATATTGTAATGTTTGCGTATTTTTTTGAAGTTTTGCTAAGAATACGATCTCGGCACCGTGTCCCGTAGAAATATGTGCATCCTTAATGATATCAAAAACATCTTCAGTCAGTACGTAATATTTAATGTCGTTCTTTGTACTCTTTGCTGTAAGCTTATAACTACCATCAATTTCAAAAACATCAAATAGCTGTAGTCTTCTATACTGTTAAGATGTTTTTGTTGAGGCTTGTGATTTTGCTTCTCTAAATTCTTTAATTAATTTATCACACGCTTGCTTATCAAAAACTTTATAGTAAACTGATTTTGTCATGTCCTTCAAAAAAGCGTCTTTTTATTTGGCTTGTGAGTCACTTGCACTCTGTACACTCATCATTTTTCAATAACACTTAAAACTGCATTAAATGATGATGAAAGAAAATTAATTACACAAAAACTGCTATCAACTGCTATTCCTCTACAGCTGTAGAAAACCAAGCATAGCAATATACAAGCAGTAAATATAGCTGTGAAGCAAGTAAAATTCGAGAAGGAAAGCAACACAAGTAAAGAAAAGATAAACAGTCGGTTGAGCATAGGTGTGAGACTCTGTTTTGGTTTTGCGTGTAGTACATGGCAGTAATTTTTTTTTACATTTTCGAAAGAGAATTTAAAATAATATATCTATTAATCATTTACTGTTGAATATTAAAATATTATTAGTTTTTATTATGTCAAAATGACAATATTTTTAAACGAAGCGTAACAGCAAACGAAGCAACGTTAGTCATAAAAAGTAAAAATATAAATATTTAGTTGATAAATTTATTAAAAAATGTCTTAAATATCAGTGTATTGTATTTATATAGGGACGTATGTGTATCGTTTAAGAAACGGTTCTTTTAAAACTTTAAATTTTATAATCTTAGCGGCGCTGAATAAAAGCATATTAAGCAATGTTGTCGCAGAATGCCTTAATCAACAAAAACCATAGTAAAATTTATAAAGTGACTCTAAATAAAATAAAAAAATTTTGTACTTCAACTATTAGGTAAAAATAATTTAAAGGCTCATATTTCAGAGTAAAAAAAGAGTGTTTTGTCACACGTAAACTTATTGCCTGCCCCACCCCCTCTTCTAGCGTAAACATCCGTATGATTTAACAAACCCCAACTTTCCACAGCATTTGGGTACGACCCCTAGGCATTTACTAGAAATGCCTTAGTTCGGGTTTTGCCGTTAACATATACACATATATCTTCCTTCATACATAATTCTTCGAACAGGGCATTCCACACAACTCCCCTTCCCCCTTTTAACCCACTGATTACTCTCCAACGACCCCTTACAAGATAGGGGATAATTCGGTATTTTTTTCCGTTACTCAGACTTGCAACATTATTGGTCCGAGCCTTCAAAGACCCCGCAGACCCCCATCCCCTTAAATCATCCACCTCTCCCTTACTATATTATCCTAAACCCCCTACGGACTCTTAAATGACCACCCACATAATTATTACATTTTTTAGAACTTCTACATGATAATCATAAACAGTTCTTGGAAAAAATTTGGTCAGTAAAATTTTGTTTTATTGTAGACTAATTTATTTGTCAACTTCTTTAATGTTCTTTATAATAGAATCAAGTTTTTATTTGTAACACACATAATCTTTTTACTTTATTTCTATTAAAAAATTATTCACTACGATTTATAATTAATCGAGGAATCCATAAAATAATACATGGATTAAAAACATGTTTTTATTAAAATGTTGAAATATACATCTCATACGTACTAAAAGTTTTATTCTATTTTCTGCACTGCCCAGGAGGCAAATAGATGGACTTGATACCTACAAATAATAGATAGTTGAACTTATTTAGTGATTGTTGATACTTTATAATATGATCACAAATTATTTTACTAATTTTATACCAATTCATTTGTAAGCATAAATTTCTTGGTGTACTTAGTTTTTTTTTGTTGAAAGAGATAGATGTGAACTATCTGGTTTAAATAATGAACGAAGGTGGGATAAATCTCACAGAAAAATAAAACAGGTCACTCAATGTAATTACACAGGTATCAGAGGACCTAAAAACGATAAAATCAAAAGAGGAAAAATACTAAAAAATTATTTAACATATTTTTAGAATAATGAAGCAAATAAGAAAGATTAATGGCGAACTCAAGGAGTGGTCAACAAATAAAAGAAAGAGAGCACAAAAATTAGATTAAGGACTAAAAAAAGCTTAAAAGAAATTATTACAGATAAAAATATCAAAAAAGCTGAAGAAAAGCTAAGCAAAGTGTCGTGAAGCAAAAAGTAGAATGAGATTTCGAAAGCGATTGGAGATTTAAACCAAATAAAATTGAATGTTAATAAATGAAGGACATAAGAGAATCATTAAAAAATTTGTTGGAAGAGAACAATGAGGCATATTATACGGGAAACAAAAAACGGAGTAAAGAAATCATCTGCAATGTCTAAGAGGATTTTGACAAGGATAAATCGATCATAAAATTTTAGAAAGTCCTAGGGAAAAAATATAGAATAGCCGCAGAAGACAAAGATATTGATAGAAATGTTACAAAAATCATCCTATTATTTGAATGATTAAATTAATAAACATACTAAATCTGCTATGGACACAAATACACATTATTAAGGGTAGAAAACAGCATGAATCTATCCAATTTACCAGATAGGAAAAAGAAGTAGGCCGTTAGAAACTACACGGCATTTGCGTTGTTTCATAAAGGGCACAAAATATTAGGAACTATGATTGCTAAAAGAGTAATAGAATAGGTAGATGAGCGTAAACTATTAAAATAGAGTCAGACTGGCTTTTGATGAAAAAAAGAACAAGGGACGACATTTTTCTACTTAAAATCTTAATTGAAAATAGACTAAATCAAGATGAAAATAGATTAAATTCTGTTTTTGTGGACGTCAAAACATTTCTTGATACAATAAAGAGAGAAATTTTCAGGATAACATATGAAAGAATGGGGCTGAGTTTAAAAATTATAAAACTCTTGAAAAAAACCAATACGTGTAAGAAAAAATATATAATAAAGAGAATATGGACGATAGGTAAATTAAGAATAATACAGTAGATGTTACAGTAGAAAAAATACAAATGTAATGTGTTAAAATTTAGTTATGACGTTGTGTTAAGTGCGGAGCATTCTGAAAGCACAAAGCAGATGCTGGAAGATAAATTTCATGCAAAAATAGTCTGGAAGCATAAAAAACCCTCAATTTTAGGGAATAAAGGAGGGGTAGAAAATCTGTTAAAATATTATGCAAAGTTATTGGAAGTTGTAAACGAGTTTTAAGACCTGGAAGTGTGGTTCTAAAGAATGTTTTATCTTGGCACGGAGAAAAAACGACTAGTAGGATACAAAAAGCAGTCAGCGCAGTTTGGGCCGTAAGAAAAAGAGGAAATGAAAGATTCCGTTTGAACGAAAGATTTTGTCCTATAATTTCAATCATAAAATAAAGTTGCTTTTACGGTGCGAAGAATTGGCGATGGAAAAAAAAGAAGTAGAAAAAATGAAAGCTGATTTACGAAATATTGTTGGGTTTCAAACCAGGATATATATGTAAATTGGAGGCTAAAGGGTTGGCATAAAGTAGAGATAGGAAATGGCGGATAATTACTTCTTGCACATTTTATAAACAGATAGGAGCAGGGAGATGGACAAATTTTATGAATCCGGACATAGAAAAAATCTGCATGGCAATTGACAAAAATTGTAAGAAAATAAAAGATAAACCGAAAAAAGATGAATATTAGGAAATGGAAGACTAAGCAGGGCATTTGAAAGAAAAATGATAAAGTCCAAGATATAAGACTGTAGAAAGGACGTAAGAAAAAGTGTTTTAAGTGATAGACTATAGGATCTACAACAACAAAAAACATAGAGTTTACGTTTTAATGTAAAGAGGCAGACAAAAAGGAAATAAAATAATAAAATCAGTTAGAAATATGAACTTGAAAAAAAAAATATATATGTATATATACTAATATGTAGAAGGGAGCTATAACCGGAAAAAATAAGTGAATTAGGGACAGCAAAGCGAAGCCTGACACTGAAATAATATGTTATGCCTTTTAAATTTAAATATCAAGTCAATCAGAATAGTAATTCTTACATGTTCCAGTGTTATTGTATACATGAAGGTGATTGATGTTAAACTCTGTTGTATCAGTTTTACATAAGATACTATTGTGAATACTATTAGTAATATTTTACGGAAAATTAATTTCAAGTAGTAATGACACAGAATAAAAAAATATAGTAGGATATCAAAATCTGTACAAGAAATGAATAAAGAAACATTTTTCTTTTGCCAGTATTAAGTAAAAATTTTGAAGTGTGTTCGTCTTCGCATTCCGAGAACAATCGGTCTCATGGGAGTAAGAGAAACGTGTACAGATCAAACGAAGTAGATTAAGAATTGCTTACTTTAGTTATATTCTAGTACACTTAAATGTGTTCGAAAGATTAAGCGAAAACTATTGAAAAGCGTATCGTTACTTAAGGTAAAGTAAAGCCACGGTTCGATAAAGAGTACTGAATTAGGCTGCTTGACAAAATATCGCCATCCAAAATGTCTATCTTAGATGAATCTTAAAAACGACTATATTTTTTCTCAAGACAAGTTCATTCGACTGACATATTTCGTCTAGCAGGCCTGTTTTTGGCACATTACGCAAGCACACTTCTATGTAAAAAAGACATAGAGGTAGCGGTTATGTATGTCATATCATGCCACAATACGTTGTCTAAAGCTGTGTTAGGTTATTATAAGAGCTTGTGGCTTGGCACGGAACAAGCCTGAGTCAGGGTGTGGTAAAGTGGCGTGCAAAATTTGCTTTTAGAACCTATTTAGACTCGTGGAAATAAGAGAAAAGTGCACATAATAGATCAAGTAAACTAATAATTCCTAAAGTTATATTCAAGTTAATTTAAAGATTTAGCGCAAACTTGGGAATAGCGCAGCGTAACTTAACGTAAAGTAAGGTTGCGATCTTTTGAAGAGTTCTGACCAGAGCTGCTGGACAAAATATTGTCATATAGAATTTCTATCTTCTATACATCTTTAAAAGAAAATTAGGTATTTTGAAGACAAGTTCCTTTGGCAGACATATTTCGTGTAGCAGGCCTGTTTTTGGCACATTATGCAAGCACAGATCTATCAAACAAAGCCGTAGAAAGAGTGCCTATAGCGTCTAATGCCACCCTACATCGTCTGAAGCTCCGTTAAGCTATTACAACAACTTTCGGCTTGGCACAAAACGACCATTACTTGGGTTGCGGTCTGATAACGTGAAAAATTTGCATTTGGAACCCATTGAGATTCATGGGAGTGAGAGAAAAGTGTACGGGAGAGATTAAGTAAACTGAGAATTGCTTAAGTTATATTCAAGTAAATTTTAAGGCAATTTCATGACCCGGCTTTGACTTTGGGAATAGCGTAGCGAAACTTAAACTAAAGTAAGCCAACGGTCTGATAAAAAGTCCGGAATAGTTCTGCTAGACCAAATATTGTCATTTAGAATCCTTGTTTCCCATACATCTTAAAAACAAATTCAGGTTTTTTTAAAACAATTCTCTTCGGCAGTTATATTAAATCTGTAGCACACCTAGTATGGAATCCACAACACGCAATACGAACATTTCAACTAAACAATGAGAAAAGTTCCTTTAGTTCCGTGGTCGACGCTCTGATTGCTGATATGAAAGTCGCAAGATATGTTGCAGGGAATGTGGTGGTAACACTACTCTTGAATATATCGTGTAGCTTTTATTAAAGACCACTTTAGGACCAAATGAATGGACCCCGATTTATTCAAAAGAGCGACGTCTTGCTGGCTATGGGTTTTCCAGCTTTATTAGGCTTTCTTTATTAACTCAACAAGACAGAGAATCATACATGTACAAACCAATGCACAATAATGACATATTAACGAAAATATAAACTTATAAAAATCCAAAAGCTACCAAGAAATTGACGCTTTACAAGATTTAAGTAAAAGATAACTCGTGTTAGTCGAACGTGCGTACAGCATGACGGAAAAACTGTATCTAAACGTTATAGCCACTAACGGGCTTAATAACCACAGATCTGTTGGTAGAAAGTACTATCAAAAGTAAAAAGCGTGTTTTAAAATAAAAATTGTGTACAATCCCTCAATGATTCAACGTAATCACAATTGTATTTCCCTTTTCTATTTTTGGTACGTGGACGACACCATAATTTGTAATCATAAAAAATACATCGATACAGTTTCAATTATTTTCAACAGTTACCATAACAATATTCAATCTACTTATAAACTACAGAATATCAGTAGCTTTAGTTTCCTGGACATCACTCTGAAAATATAAAATTTTAATACCATCGCAAATCAGTACAGAAAGGATACATCCACTACCCGTAATTACAAATCTTTGTCTAATGATACAGATATCATTAGGTATATAACATGCATTATATTTGTATAACTGATTTTAGTAATAACGGTGTAATCCTTGAATACCATCCAGTAGAAAACGCCTGAACCTAGAAAGTCCTGCAACAAAGACGCACAATAACTCTGCAAAATGTCCGGCTGGAAATCCTGCAGCAAATCCTTTCCTTCCACCAGGATGAATTGCTAAGGGAAGGCCGACTTTTGAGAGTAAACAGAGTTTTCGACTTGTCAAATTTATACTGATCTTGGAGAATTAAACTTGGTAATATTAAAAAATTATAACGAAAAATAAGCAACAGGAAGGTTATTCTTAAAATTATTGAGAATAAATAAATTTTTAATGTAATACAAGCATTTATTCATTTAGCCGCGATACTCATAACTATCAAAAAAGATAATTTGCGAAATATCAATAATAAAAATACAACAAACATTAAATGATTTAGTTAATCTTATAACGGAGATTACAAATAAAGATTTACATAAAAGTATATTTATTTATACCAATCTTTGGCAAAGAATGTAATGACTAAGGAAAGATATATCATTATTCAAGATTATTATAAAATTCCGGGTTATAGAAAAAAAAATGATAGAATAAAAAAAATTTAAAAGAAGAAAGAAATTTTCAATCTATGATAGTTATAACTATTTTTTTAAAATTCCATGGATATTAGTTTTTTTCTATATGTCTGGAGTTAATGGGTCGGCATCTCTTGTCAACTATGTAGATACTGAGGTAAATAATATCTTTATTAAAGATTTTAAAAAAGTCAATGAGTTATGTAGAAAGAAAAAAAAATCATATAATAAAAAATTTTTATTAAAATAAATAAATTTTGATACATTTTAGTTGTAACTATTTAAAAAAAATCTTATAAATAAAATATATTTTCTTAACATCTAAAGATAGTGGTTAGCGTGCGGAGCGCGCAGGGGGCAAAGCTCCACTGGTAAACATATGTATATATATATATATAGATGTATATATTACTATATGATAAAGTTAAATCATGCGTTCTCCTTGACACTCCCCGCGCTTTACCGCAGCTCCCACAAAGCTCCCCCGCAAAGTACGAGGTTATCTGTTTATTCTTACGATATTTTAAGCCCAACTTTTTCTTTGGTCAGCTCCCCTGTGCTCCCCCGCACTCCGTTGCGTTCCACCAAAGCTCCCCCGCATAATTTACCCTCTCCTGCACTCCCCCGCGCCCTCATGCGGCGGCCTTGCAGCTCCCCTCAAACTTCTCCGTGTTACACTATCTTCCAACTGTATTACATTAAATTATTATGTTCTTATTTCTAATACTTTACACTAAGATTCTATTTTATAATAAGTGCCTTGTCAAATTCTCTTATAATGCCAAAATAATATTACACAATTTATAACCCAATTGCTTTTTTTTTCTTTTTGAAGGGGAGAGGAGAAAAAATTTTCTAAAGACACCTCTGTTTAGGAACCAGAGGTATCGTCAGACTTACACGAGTGCCTACTGCCCGAAACTGACCTCTCCGCATAAAGGTTAGTCTGTGAGGACTATCTTTCTAGAGCGAATAATAAAGTCCATAAGGATAAGAAGAGAATCGAGAATAAAGAAAATTAAGACTTGTAGAAAAATTAGAAAAGGATATACGTTAACCTTACATATCTTCCTATATTATATAGTTGTATGGTTTAAGGGTGAGTAATAGCTTCACCCGCACCCCCCGCCTCCTATTGTCACCCCCAGCTTCCCCAGAGATTAAGGTAAATTTCTTTTCTTTTTACCGTAAAATATGACCTCAAATAATTTAAGCTAGCCCCCCCCCCCCCCTGCTTTCCCCGCTCCCCCACGGCTCTCCGCCGGACTCCCCCCTACCACCCCCCCAGCTTCCCCAAAACATGTTTTTCCTTTCGTAATCAATTTTGACAACACTATTACTCTCTTATAAGTGTAAAAATACCTATATAAAAATCCTACTTCTATAAAAATCGATTATGTAGCAATTAATAATAATAAATAGAATAACGATATTCATAATCTAGCACCAAAAATTTATGATTATACCAATGAAAGCAGTAAAAAGAATACTATATATTGAAACGAAAAGTATTATTTGGAACTTAGAGAGATACATTTTATATTTAACATTATAGATTTTAAGATAATTCTGGAATTAGCGATAAGACATGCTTTTCTGCTGACGCATTCAAATACCTACACGGAAAATACTACTGTTGAAGGTTTAAAAGCTTTTCTTGGCAATATTTATGCTAAGAATTCGCTCTATGACGCTTGATAGGGTAATCTTTTACACTAATATATTCATCAGTAAAAAAAAAGTCTTGCAGAGAATAAAAAACAGAAAAGACACAGAAGGAGACGAAATTCTAGAAAACTGTTTCAAGAATCTATAAATAATATGGACTTTTTATTTGACAAACAAACTTTATAGCTTATAGACTAACACAAATAGTATCGGAGTGTGGGCAATAGCATGAATCTATCAAATTCACAAGGCAAGAAAGAAGTAAGGGTACTTTAAAACTACATAGAAGTGGCATAGGAGGAAGGTACAATGTAGAAAAATCGGTAGAAGAGTAGAAAAAAATGAGTGATAGTTAGGCTACTATCAGAACAAAAGGAAGAACAAGATATCACATTTTTTTACTGAATAATTTAATTCAAAACAAAAATTTAAGGGAAATAAGTGTAAAAATGGCAAAAATGTTGAAAAGAATCCAAACATATAAAAAAAAAACAGTTAATTACGGCCAGGGGCAAACAAATTTATTCAAAACTATAAAAAAGAAAAGGCAAGGAAGTCCATGAAGCCTAGTACTTTTAAGTTTATTTCTTTAAAAAATAGGCGACAAGTGAATCCAAAATAAGACAGCAGGTGTAACAGTAGGCCAACTCAGAATTCACTGTCTCAAATTATCTTATGACGTTGTTTAAGGCACCAAGCATATTAAAGTCTGAAAACATATGCGGAAAGACTTAGTTAAATAAAGTACAAGAAATAGACTAGAAATAAACAAATAAAAAAGGAAAATGTTGATTTTTGAAAATGAATGGAGGATAAAAACAGATCTGTTCGAATTTAAAGAGGATTCATTGGAAGTTAAGAGCTAGGACATGGACCAAGAAGTGTGGTTCTCAACAAAAAAAATTTCCGGCGTGGAAAAAAGCATGAGATTAGGAGCAAAGGACAGTTAATGCAGTTTTAGGCTTAAGCAAAAGAGATAAAGTAAAAAGTTTAAATCAAAGATTATTTTTCATAAAATAAATGATAAAATTATATTGCACATACGTAGCGGAGACTCGTGTATGAATGAGAGGACTCCCCGTTCTTCGCCCTTCTGAGCGAAACTCCCAAAGCTCCTCAAACCGTCTGGTCTTTTAAAACCATTACCACATTTTTTTTAAATTTTTTGTTCACGTCCTTCATTATAAGTTAATATACGTCTATTTAAATGTGTCAATCTTTTATACCTTTTTTCATTTAGCGCATTTAAATAATCTTTCTTTCCTATGTTCTTTGAAAAATGAGATTTGTCTAAAGTTCAATGTAGTACAGATTTAATCTTTCATACATTTTTTTATAAATCAAAATTACAATAAATATGAGCATTAAAAAAAATTAAAATAAAAAAGAATACCTGTAAAAAAATAATAAGTCTTTTTAATGTAACTAATTTCAAGTCTGTTATACATTTTTCAAATTTCATTTACGAATCTCACAGTACATCAGGTAGAAAAATTTTATTCATAATAACCATATATTGGAATTTACGCAGTCAAAATATTCTAAACAGTAGAGAGTTTCTTCAGTTGGATAAGAATCATAAAATAACTATAAATTATAAAAGTTTTTCACATAGAATGGTGGTAATTGTAGAAAATGTGTAGATAGTGTTAAAAAAATGTAAAAAGCATAAATGCATTCAATCAACACAATTCTTGTACCCATATAAGTATATAGATTAACCCACACGGTGGCGCAGTGGTAGAGTCGCAGTTTCGTCGATCTTGAAAGCCAAGCAGCATTTGGTGTGGCTAGTACTTGGATGGGTGACCGTTCGAGTCTCGTCGTTTCGCCTTTGCTGTTTTTCTTCTAGGGTCGATTAACTGTTTCTCTGTCGTTGCGGACAGCGTGAGCAGGAGATGTGCAGGAGTTCAGTCCTTGTGTCTATAGACGTATAGACACCCGGACAGAACTTGGGCAATACACCGGGCTGCTCCGGGCCAGGTTCCCAAGAATTTTTTCCTACGGGTTTTCCTGGGTTTCCCTGGCCCACTGGGGGCTTTTCTCCTCGGGCAAATGCGGAATGGTTGTAGGTTTAGGTCTAGGTTTAAGTGTTAGTCACCCCCTACCCCCTCCCATCCCTCTTCCCTTCCCTCTCCCAAGTGCTAAGTGCC
>JAPYYV010024458.1:0-15159 GCA_030522625.1 Copidosoma aretas
CAGGCTTACCCGTACTAAAGCACGAGATACTCAGGTCCCCATATTTGTGCCGGATTAGTCCTACTGTACCGGCTCAACTCATTATCAACAAGCAGTATTATCAACCGTGGTCAACCTCGTGCTATTAGACGAGCAAACGCTTACTATTGCATAGAGCAGCCTTACTTCCGCCTGCTTACTCCAACAGCTATGCTCCGGATCCCCATGTGTGATTGAGCCCGTGCTATAGCAGGGACTCCCTCCAGATTCCCGATCGCGCGAACTAAAGGTAAGTAGCTCAGCTAAATTATCGGCCTGTGGTCTCTGCCCTACCCGCATGCGTGAGGTCCAAAGTCCAAACATTTGTTAATACAGCTGCATAATCATCATTAATAACGCTCAAGACGCATTCCACAGAAATATGATGCTCTTGCTTTCTCCAATATATTTCTTTTTACACTCATCTGAGGCGAGCGGGAGCACGTTGTATAACGCTTGGTGCAAGTAATACTATGCCTGGTCCGTCTTATCAATACGAGGGAGGGGGGGGGGGTATTAAATGACAGGAGTTGTGGCTTTGTCGGGGCTTTTTTGGCTCAAGTGCCGAGAGGCGATGGGGCAAAGGTGTCTACGTCAGCGCGGAGGATGTTGTCAAGAGGGAGAGTGAGAGCGAGAGAAAGAGTAAGACGCGGAGGATGCTGTCGAGGCGGGCCAGAGGGAGAGAATATTAGGACGGGATGTATACGGTAGGGAAATAGCGCAACTCTTATCGACTCCAATCCCCCGTACTGCTCAAGACGCTTGCTCTCTTATTAGCGTAGGTATTTATCCTATCTTCGACGCGGTCCTTCTCTGCCTGCTTACTCGAACGCATTTTGTTTTTATTTGGATCGAGAGATATAATTAGCAGAGGCAAGTGCGTTTTGTATACAATACTCGGCACGAGTAACACGATGCTCATACCTTTTCTCTCTTACGCATTATAATATTATATCGTAAGGTTTATATTAGCGGATATGAACGCGTATCGAATGATGCGAGCCACGGGCTATACGCGCGCTAGCCCTCTTATGACGAAAATTATAAACATAATATCCCAATGCTGGCCCTCTTTTTTACACAACACCGTGCATATTGATAAAGACTGTTGAATTGTAAGTGTAGCTGCAATTGTATAGGTTATAGCAAGTCAGTCAACAAGTGCAATCATCTAGATGGCATAAACTTTTACCATTGAAGAAACTCATATGTGACGAGGCAGTTTCTTGCTCAAGGCGCGGCTGGCATGTCCCCGAGCTGTCTCGAATGCTTTGCACTAAATATACTTATACTTACTGAAAACAACCGAAATCACATACAACATCACGATTACAAGTACAGCGACGACGACTCAAACTTACACACACGGTGACGACTCTCGATTCCGGCTTGGCTCTGCTCTGCTTCGATGATGATGACTCTTCTTACCCAGAGGAGATTCCGTCGCGGGCGGGGCATCGGGATCGCGCCGCTCCTGTGGAGAATCAAACGGAGGCCTGAAATGAAACTTAACCCTACGACTTTGCTCGAGAAGAAGCTCCTCTCATGAACACAAGATGTATCTTATCGGACGGCTAGAGCTAGTCCGTCTCTTCCTGAAAGGGCTCGTATGGCCGCCGACAGATCGCGTTGACGCACTCCTCGGCGCTATCGGAAAGACAACAAAAAATGACGAACCACGAGAACTTGCCTCTGCGACGATGTCCCCTTGTTTTCACCTACTTCCGAAATGCACACCCAGACTAACTACAAAAACAACAAAAAATTCCGATACACACACTCTACGCTCTCTACGACACGCGCTCTGGCATTAGCACCAGGTACGCACCTCTCCTTTTCTCTCCCTGTCACACACACACACGGCCCGACGAAGGACATGCACCGGAGAACACCTGGCCCTGTACCTCTACCCTGCTGTCGATCGTCACCACGAAGGCATCCGCGCTCCCTCTCCGCTCTCCTTGTCTGCACCTCCGGTTCCCGAAGACGGCAGCGGCTGCTTGGACGGCGGGGGTGGCACGGATCACGAGCTCGGTGACGAGTCGGCGGGCACGCAGAAGGTCTCGTGCGGGGCTCTCGTGAAAAATGCTGTTGCCTCCACTGCTCTGCTGCTGTGTTGTGTTTCTCTCTCTCTCTCTTTCTCTCTCTCTCTCTCTCTCTCTCTCTCTGGTCGCTGCAGCTGTCTTTCCCTATTGCTCACGCGACGCGTGTTGCTTAGCCGAAGCACAAGCTGGTACTGCCTCACGGTCCCTATTCCCGCTCGTGTGACGCTGTCGAACCTCTACCAAGTATATTTTTTACATCTACTACTCGCATTCCTATACAGAGCTTTCCGCACGTTTTCCAACGGCAAGAATTTATGCAGGTAGGAGAAAAGGACGGTGAGGCCACTCGGGTACATTCAACTACTTTTTGTAAAAAAGTGACCCCGTCACACATATGATCTCTAGATTCCTAACACAAAGTCAGCACCAAGGAACGTCTCTTAAGAGAATTATAGCAACCAATCAGGGAGCTTAATTACGGTGGCTAGAAAACGATACTAATAGTCAGAGAATAAAGAGAGCTGTGTGATAAAAAATCATTTGGTTGTTATAAATTAGTCGACGAGTGCAGTCATCAAAATCTCCTTCCAACGAACAAACTCCTCCGATCTCTAGAAACGAAACAATAAGCAAAAAAATTTTTTCCTGAAAGGAATCTTTAGCAGAGGGAGAAGCTCTCAAGGATATACGCAGTTTTGGTAAGATTTATAATCTATATCTCCAAAGAATGTAGCGCGGGAATGCATGCTTTTTACGTCTTTTTGAGCGCGTATGCATGCCTCTTACACATTATTGCGTGCGAATACACGCTTTTAACGTCTTGTTTTTTCGGGTATATACACGCTTTTACGCCTTTTTGCGTTTATATGCACACCTTTTACACATTTTTGCGCGCAAATTCACGCCTTTGACGTCTTTTTGCGCGTATATACGCGTGTATATACGATTCTTACGCCTTTTTGCGCGTATATGCACGGAGAGCCAGGTCAGCGAGTATATTATCAACACAGCTTATACATTGCACCAATATGTAGGATGTATTCCTACTGTAAGGGATGATGATATTGAGAAGTGAATTGATTTTGCTGAAGAAACTATACAATCGCTCAACGTTGTTATCACTACACAGAAATTAAGTCTTGGGGAGAAGTTAAAATTTCTTGAGTCTAATGCAGAGTGCTTATGACCAATACAAGCATCATAAATGTGGAGAAAGCATACAGCAGGCCGTAATTTGGAGTAGTGTACAGTCAGCGTTCAAGGGTTGCATCGAAAGAGCAGTAATCACGAACTTGACTCATCTAAATATAAAATCCTTTTTTTACCAACGCTTGCTTTGTTTTCAAAAAGCAAATAAAGGAATCTTTGCATAGTCATCATACTATTAAAGCTAATGCAATACTCACAGCTCACTTTAACAAGATCAAGAATGACGAAGAAGTGCCAAAAAATATATACTTCAACGTTAAAAATCATCTTATACATCAGACTACTGATTTGGCAGAATGGTTCATCAATAATGTACAGCAAATAATTGAACGAGACCTTAAAGACTTTCGAGATCGAGAGTCAGGATGGTCTCTAAAATCAATAGTGAATTTAACTGTAAATATAAACAAGCTAAATCCATTACAAAAAAGTTTCTACATACCGCTGCCAAAAGATATTTATGATTAAAAAGCTTGTGTTAATGTACAAAATGATGATAACATGTGCTTTAAGTGGAGTGTGTTGTCAGCACTATATCTAGCCAGTAAAGATCCTCAACGTGTTCATAAATATAAAAAGTTTGCAAATGAATTAAATTTCAAGGGCATCAATTTTCTAGTAATGCCAACGGAGATATCTGCTTTTGAAAAGCAGAACGAGGTTTCAATTAATCTGTACATCCTGAAGAAACGTGGCAAGATACACTTTATTTTTCCATGTCATATTACAACGAATAAGAAAGAGAAAAATGCTGATCTTCGTTTAATACAAGATCAATATCTTGATGAAGATGTTCAAGACGAAGTAATCAACGACACAGAACCCCCTAGATTTCACTACGTCTGGAATAAGAACTTATCAAGACTTGTGACTGAACAGCTTTCAAAACGTCATCATGCAGAATATATATGTGACAGATGCTTAGATTTTTTCGCGACTGCTGAAAAGTTGCAAGCACATGGAATCGACTGTAGCCAAATAAACGAATGTAAAGTGCTGTTGCCTAAGGAAAAAGATAAATATCTCAAGTTGAAGAATTATAAAAATCTAAAGAGAGTACCACTTATTGTTTTTACCGACTTTAAGACTGCTTGAGCCCCTAAAAGGTGATGGACGAGCATATCAGCAAGATACAGCCTCCAACATTGGCTCCTACGTCAAATGGAGCTTTGATAATGAAAAATCCAAGTATGCAACCTATCGTCAAAGACAGCCTAACACGAGAACACCAGCTAAATGGTTTGTTAATAAGCTTAAAGTACTTGCTCAGGAATTGAAAAATTTTCACGAAAATCCGAGACCAATGAATCAGCTCACCAACAATCAAGAAGACAATTTCAAAAGGGCAACACAATGTCATACATGCAAAAAGCCGTTTAACAACACTGATAAAGAAGTTAGAGTTCGTTGTCATCCGGCAGGACAGTAAGTATTTCTTTGTTCTATAAATTGTAATAATTTATTGTATAATACAAATAAATTGTTGTATTTCTGTTTCAGCTATCGAAGAGCAGCACATAACAGTTGCAACCTTAATTATCAAGATACATGGACAATACCAGTAGTTTTTCATAACATGAGTGGATATGACGCTCACTTATTTATTAAGGAGTAAGCTATGGAATCTGATGGGCCAGTAACAATCATCCCGCAGACCATGGAGCGTTACATCTCATTCACAAAAAGAATGAATGATAGCAACGTGAGCTTCTGTTTCATAGACTCTTTTCCCTTTATGCCACCATCTATGAAAAAACTAGCGTCCTACTTAGAAGAGCACAAAATGATTAAGAAAGAATTTCATCACAACTCAACTAGGCAAATAAAACTATTAGTAAGCAAAGAAGTACTTCCATACGAGTACGCCTCACCCTTTGATCGACTTGAGGGGCGAGAACTTACTGCTAAAACAGATTATTACAGTAGTCTTAGTGAGGATCATATTTCATAAGAAAATTACGCACATGCTCAAAAAGTATGGAATGTCGTTGACATAGAGACTCTCGGAGACTACTCCGACCTCTACATGAAGACCTCTACCTACTATTCTTAGCTGATGTTTTCGAGAACTTCCGAGACAGTTGCCTTATTGCTTATGGACTCGATCCTGCCCACTACTACACCACACCAGGATTTACTTGGGATGCGATGTTGAAGCATGCGGGGATCACGTTGGAGTTGTTGACTGACATGAATATGCTCTTTTTTATTGAGTGTGGTATTCGTGGTGGTATTAGTCAGTGCAGCAATCGCTATGCCAAGGCTAATAATTAGTACATTGGTGACGAGTATGACCAAGAAAAGGAGGACAAGTATCTCCTTTACTATGACGTTAACAATCTGTATGGATTGGCAATGTGTTAGGCATTGCCTACAGGAAACTTTCGCTGTGTTAAGAACGTTGATTTCAACGTTCCTGACGATCACCCCAAGGGCTACATTCTCGAGGTTGATCTCGAATATCCAGATAACATCCACAACTCACGCAAGGATCTACCACTATGTCCAGAGCATCTAGCACCTCCTTGCTCTCGAGTGAACAAGTTGCTATCGAACTTAGATAATAAAAAGCGGTACATCATTTATTATCGAAGTCTCAAACAGGCCCTTCAGTATGGTTTGCGTTTCAAAATGTTGCATTGCATGCTTGGATTTGATCAAAGTTAATGGCTAAAGTCGTATATCGACTTGAACAATGAGAAGAGAAAAAATGCAAAGAACGAGTTTGATAAACTGCTTTTTAGACTATTCAATAATGCGATGTATGGCCAGACTATGAAAAATAAGCGTCAACGTATCGTTGTTAAGCTCGTAAAAAAGTTGGAAGGTCGGTATGGCTGTGAAGCATACATTGCTTAACCAAACTTCCATAGCTGTTTCATCTTCGATGAAAATCTAGTGGCTGTACAGCTGTCACGAACGGAGATCACTATGACAGCTTTATTTATGAGATCCATGACATAGATATGTATGATATGATGAAAACGGACAGCCATGAGTTCGATACGTCAGACTACCCTGTAGACAATCAGTTTGGCATAGAGTTAAATAATAATAAGGTAGTTGGACTGATGAAAGACGAATGCAACGGTTACCTCATGTTGGAGGTTGTGGGACTCCGCAGCAAAATGTACTCTGTCAGAATAAAAGATGAGAAGCCTGTAAAGAGGGCAAAAGGTACGAAAACATCAACCGTTAAAGCAACTATTATCTTTCACGACTATATTGACTGTCTTTATAAAGATATAACAGATGTACGTGAGCAACACAATATGCGCTCTTGAGTTCATATGCTGTGCCCCGAACGACCGCAAAAGATCGCTCTCAGCTCTCATGACAATAAACGCTATCTGATGCCTGGTCAAACGGATACTTTACCGTGGGGGCACTACTTATTGATGGAAACCTTACCTACTACTTCTACATTAAAGAGAGCACGAGAAGCTAGCATAGATGAGGTTACATCCAAGAGACGTCATCTTTTACAGTCACAATTATTTTTTTGATTTAAAAAAAAAAATGTGTAAAACCATGAAAAAAATTATGTAACAAAGTATGTAAAATATTTAAACAATAAAAAAAAAATTTGGAATTACATAATACATGTTGGACTTGAATACCACACTGATTACTCCATTATTTTTTATTGTTAGTAAGTTAGATATATTTCATCAACATTATTGCTGGATATAGTATTTTTATTAGCTAGCTGGTTTAAGTATAGTAAAAATAGCCGAATGATCAAAGCACTCGCCTGATACTCTCCATAAACTATCCTAAGCGACTATAGTGGGACCTTCTTTGTTGGATTATAGGTCAGATTTCTGTAATAGAAAGAGGAATACGAGCAAATCACAAAGCAAATAACAAGGCTCCATCACGTAACCCATCACATTTTTTCTCTATAAATTGTATATGCTAAATTTGAAATTTGTATTGTATAATAATTGGAAATTCATGCTCTTCGAAGGCAGCGACCAATCAAGTTTATGCAATGCCATAGTCAACAGCCAATTCCATTAGAGGCTTTACTTTAAGGCGATCAAAACTATAAGATAGGATTACTTTAAGCCCGCGAGATGATTGAGGTGATAGATCAGAATTTACTATTGTTGAATACCATCATATACGATTAAAATACGATCAAATACGATCAAAATACGATCAAAATACGATCAAAATACGATCAAAATACGATCAAAATACGATCACATACGATCAAAATACGATGAAATACGATCAAAATACGATCAAAATACGATAAAATATGATCAAACTACGATCAAATACGATCAATTACCATCAAAGTACAGCTTTAACCCCCCTTTTCTTTGGCTTTACACAAGTATTCTTTAGATTCTTTTGAAGGGAAAAAAATGCTATAAAATTTTTCTGTAGAGTGATGTTTATACCAACAACTCTCCGTAGCAGGTGAGCTCTATATTGTAAAGGATTTGAGAGAGTTACAATCGTTTAAGATATGAGTCATTTGCAGATGAGCAGTAGGACCCTCTTTGTTGGAATATCGGTCAGCTTTATGCAATAGGAATGGGGATACGACACTTTAAAACATATGCTTACGATGATTTTCGAGGCTATTGGAGTATACGGTAACGAATCAATCTCAAAGCCGTACAAGTGTTCGATAGCTGCAGGTATTGGTGATTCAGGTGTAGACGAAACTCTTGAGTGTAAATGAAAATGTATAGCAATCCTCAAACAGTGATATGATGGTAAGCAGGTATGTCTAGTTTTTGTAAAGGGTGGTGATTTGCTTTTCTCCCTACCCATCTATAGCATTGTGTTATAAAAATCGCAACGAGCCTTGCACTCATACAATACAGCGTATACTCCAATAGCCACGATAATCATCGTTAGCATATGTTTCTAAGTGTCGTATCCCCATTTCTATTGCATAAAGCTGACCGATATTCCAACAAAGAAGGTCCCTCTGGTCATCTGCAAATGACTCACATCTTAAACGATTGTAACTCTCCTAGATCCTTTACAATATAGAGCACACCTGCTGCAAAAAGTTGTTGGTATATACATCATTCGACAGTAAAACTTTATGGCATTTCTTTTTCCTTTAAAAGAATCTAAAGAATATTTGTGTAGTGCAAAAGAAAAAGGGGGTTATAGCTGTACTTTTATGGTATTTGATCGTATTTTATCGAGTTTGATCGTATTTTGATTGGATTTTGATCATATTTTAATCGTACTTTGATCGTATTTTAATCGTATTCCATCGTATTTGGATCATATTTCATCGTATTTTAAACGTATTTTGATCATATTTAATCGTATTTGATCGGATTTTAATCGTATTTTATCGTAATTCGATCGTATTTTGATCGTATTTCATCGTATTTTGATCGTATTTGATCGTATTTTGATCGTATTTTAATCGTAGATTGATCGTATTTGATCGTATTTTGATCGTACTTAATCGTCTTTTGATCGTATTTAATCGTATTTTGATGATATAAGATCGTATTTAATCGTATTTTGATCTTATATGATGGTATTCAACAATAGTTAATTCTGATCTATCACCTTAATCATCTTGCGGGATTAAAGTAGTCCTATCTTATAGTTTTGATGGCCATAAAGTAAAGCCTCTAATGGAATTGGCTGTTGACTATGACATAGCATATACTTAATTGGTCGCTGCTTTCAAAGAGCATGAATTTCCAATTATTATACAATACGAATTTTAAATTTAGAAAATAGAATTTACAGAGAAAAAAAGTGATGGGTTACGTGATGAAGCCTTGTTATTTGCTTTGTGATTGGCTCGTTTGCCTCTTTCTATTACAATAATCTGACCTATAATCCAACAAAGAGTGTCTCACTATAGTCGTTTAGGATAGTTTATGGAGAGTATCAGGGGAGTGCTTTGATCATTCGGCTATTTCTACTATACTTAAACCGGCTAGCTAATAAAAATACTAAATCCAGCAATAATGTTGATGAAATATATCAAACTTACTTTCAATAAAAAATAATGGAGTAGTCAGTGTAGTATTTAAGTCCAACATGTATAGCGTGATTCCACATTTTTGCTTATTGCTAAAATATTTTATATAGTTTCTTACATAATTTTTTTCATGGTTTTGCATTTTTTTTTTTTTATATCAAAAAAATAAATATATCTGTAAAAGATGACGTCTCTTGAATGTGACCTCATCGATGCTAGATTCTTGTGCTCTCTTCAATGTAGAAGTGGTAGGTAAGGCTTCCTTCAATGAGTAGTGCCCCAACGGTAAAGTATCCGTTTGACCAGGCATCAGATAGCGTTTATTGTCATGAGAGCTGAGAGAAATCTTTTACGGTCGTTCGGTGCACAGCATATGCACTCGTGAGCGCATATTGTGATGCTCATGTACAACTGTTATATCTTTATGAAGACAGTTAATATTGTCGTTAAAGATAATAGTTGCTTTAACGGTAGATGTTTTCGTACCTTTTGCCTTCTTTATAGGCTTTTCATCTTTTATTCTGACAGAGTACATTTTGCTGCGGAGTCCCACAACCTCCAACATGATGCGACCGTTGCACTCGTCTTTCATCAGTTCAACTACCTTATTATTCTTTAACTTTATGCCAAACTGATTGTCTACAGGGTAGTCTGATGTATTAAACTCATGGCTGTCCCTTTTCATCATATTATACATATCTATGTCATGGATCTCATAAATAAGGCTGTCTGTGTCTGTGTAAAGAAGCTTTGCTTTATCTCCTACACATTTTATCATGTATTCGTAATCGAAACGATACACGAGTGACCTTGATAGGTCTAGAACGCATAGCCCTATGTATATAGGCTTACGTATAGTGATCTCCGTTTGTGATAGCTGTACAGCCACTAGATTTTCATCGAAGATGGAACATCTATGGAGGTTTAGTTTAGTAATGTATGCTCCACAGCCCTACCGACCTTCCAACTTTTTTACGAGCTTAACATCGATACGTTTACGCTCATTTTCCATTGCCTTGCCATACACCGCATTATTAAATTGTTTGAAAAGCAGTTTTTTAAACTCGTTTTTTGCATTTTTTCTCTTCTCACTGTTTAAGTCGATATACGACTTTAGCCATTCACTTTGATTAAATGCAAGCATGCAATGCAACTTTTTAAGACGCAAACTATACTTAAGTGCCTGTTTAAGACTTCGATAATGAATGATGTACCGCTCTTTATCATCTTAGTTCGTCAGCAACTTCTTCACTCGAGAGCAAGGAGGTGCTAGATGCTCTGGACATAGTGGTATATCCATGTGTGAGTTGTGAATGTCATCCGAATATTCCAGATCAACCTCGAGAATCTAGCCCTCGGGGTGATCGTCAGGAACGTTGAAATCAACGTTCTCAACCCAGCGAAAGTTTTCTGTAGGCAATGCCTCACACATAGCCAATCCATACAGATTGGTGACGTCATAGTAAAGGAGATACTTGTCCTCTTTTTATTGGTTATACTCGTCACCCATGTACTAATTATTAGCCTTGGCATAGCGATTGCTGCACTGACTAATACCACTACGAATACCACACTCGATAAAAAGGAGCATATCTATGTCAGTCAACATCTCCAACGTGATCCCCGCATGCTTCAACATCGCATCCCAAGTAAATCCTGGTGTGGTGCAGTAGTGGGCAGGATCAAGTCCATAAGCATTAAGGCAACTGTCTCGGAAGTTTTCGAAAACATCAGCCAAGAGCAGTACATCAGTCTTCAGGTAGAGATCGGAGTAGTCTCCGAGAGTCTCTATGTCAAAGATATTCTATACTTTTTGAGCATGTGCGTAATCTTTTTATGAAGTATGCTCTCCACTAAGAATATTGTAAAAATCTTTCTTAGCAGGAAGTTCTCGCCCCTCAAGGCGATCAAAGGATGAGAGGTCCTCGTATAAGAATACTTCTTTTCTCACTAATAGTTTTATTTGCTTAGTTAAGTTGTGATGAAATTCTTTCTAAATCATTTTGTGCTCTTCCAAGTAGGACGCTAGTTTTTCCATAGATAATGGCATAAAGCGAAAAGAGTCTATGAAACGGAAGCTCACGTTGCTATCATTCATTCTCTTTGTGAATAAGATATAGCGCTCCATGGTCTGCGGGATGATTGTTATTGGCCCATCAGATTCCATAACTAACTCCTTAATAAATAAGTGAGCGTCATTTCCGCTCATGTTATGAAAAACTACTGGTATTGTCCATGTATTTTGATAATTAAGGTTGCAACTGCTATGTGCTGCTCCTCGATAACTGAAACAGAAATACAACAATTTATTTGTATTATACAATAAATTATTACAATTTATAGAAAAAAGAAATACTTACTGTCCTGCCGGATGACAATGATCTCTAACTTTTTTATCAGTGTTGTTAAACGGCTTTTTGCATATTTGACATTGTGTTGCCCTTTTGTAATTGTCTTCTTGATTGTTGGTAAGCTGATTCGTTGGTCTTGGATTTTCATGAAAATTTTTCAATTCCTAAGCAAGTACTTTAGGTTCATTAACGTACCATTTAGCTGGTGTTCTTGTGTCAGGCTGTCTTTGACGATAGGTTGCATACTTGGATTTTCATTATCAATGCTGTATTTGACGTAGTAGCCAATGCTTAAGACTGTATCTTGCTGATATGCTCGTCGATCACCTTCAAGGTGCTCAAGCAGACTTAAAGTCGGCATAAACAATAAGTTGTACTCTCTTTTGATGTTTATAATTTTTTAACTTTGAATATTTGTCTTTTTCCTTAGGCAACAGCACTTTACATTCGTTTATTTGGCTACAGTCGATTTCATGTGCCTGCAACTTTTCAGCAGTACGGAAAAAATCCAAGCATCTGTCACATATATATTCTGCATGATGACGTTTTGAAAGCTGTTCAGTCACAAGTCTTAATAAGTTCTTGATCCAGACGTAGTTAAATCTAGGGGGTTCTGTGTCGTTGATTACTTCATCTTGAAAATCTTCATCAAGATATTGATCTTGTATTAAAAGAAGATCAGCATGTTTCTCTTTCTTATTCGTTGTAATATGACACGTTGTAAATTGCCACGTTTCTTCAGGATGTACAGATTTATTAAAATCTCGTTCTGCTTTTTAAAAGCAGATATCTCCGTTGGCATGACTGGAAAATTGATGCACTTAAAATTGAATTTATTTGCAAATTGCTCATATTTAAGAACACGTTGAGGATCTTTACAGGCTAGATATAGTGCTGCCAACACACTCCACTTAAAACACATGTTGTCATCATTTTGTACATTAACACAAGCTTTTTTATCATGAATATCTTTTGGCAGCGGTATGTAGGAACTTCCTCGTGTCATCATTTTGTACATTAACACAAGCTTTTTTATCATGAATATCTTTTGGCAGCGGTATGTAGGAACTTCCTCGTAATGGATTTAGCTTGTTTATATTTACAGTTAAATTTACTATTGATCTTAGAGACCATCCTGACTCTCGTTCTTAATATTTTTTAAGGTCTCGTTCAATTATTTGCTGTAAAATATTGATGAATCATTCTGCCAAATCAGTAGTCTGATGTATAGGATGATTTTTAACGTTAAAGTATATAGTTTTTTGCACTTCTTCGTCATTCTCGATCTTGTGAAAGAGAGCTGTAAGTATTGCATTGGCTTCGATAGTATCATGACAAAGTAAAGATTCCTTTATTTGCTCTTTAAAAACAGAGCAAGCGTTGGTGAAAAAGGATTTTATATCTAGATGAGTCAAGTTCGTGATTACTGCTGTCTCGATGCAACCCTTGAACGCTGACTATATACTACTCCAAATTACTGCCTGCTGTATGCTTTCTCCATATTTATGATGCTTGAATTGGTCATAAGCTCTCTGCATTAGACTCAAGATATTTTAACTTCTCCTCAAGACTCAATTTCTGTGTAGTGATGAAAACGTTAAGCGATTGTATATTTTCTTCAGCAAAATCAATCCACTTTTCAAAATCATCCTCTTTTGCAGTAGGAATACATCCTACATATTGGTGCAATGTATTAGCTGTGCTGATATTATGCTCGCTGACCTGGTTCTCACCTGTATTTATGATAGCTGAAAAAAATCATTAAATTTAGTTTTACCACGCATAAACACGCGCAAAAAGGCGTAAAGAAGGGTGCATCCGGGCGCAAAAATGTGTAAAAAGCGTGCATATACGCGCAAAAAGGCGTAAGAATCGTATATACACGCGTATATACGCGCAAAAAGACGTCAAAGGCGTGAACGTGAATTTGCGCGCAAAAATGTGTAAGAGGCATGCATACGCGCACAAAAAGACGTAAAAAGCATGCAGTCGCGCGCTACATTCTTTGGAGATATAGATTATAAATCTTACCGAAACTGCGTATATCCTCGAGAGCTTCTTCCGCTGTTAAGGATTCCTTTCAGGAAAAAATTTTTTGGCTTAGTGTTTCGTTTCTAGAGATCGGAAGAGCTTCTTCGTTGGAAGGAGATTATGATGACTGCACTTGTCGACTAATTTATAACAACTTAATGATTTTTTATCACAGAGCTCTCTTTGTCCTCTGACTATTAGTATTGTTTCCTAGTCATCGTAATTGAGCTCCCTGATTGGTTGCTATAATTTTCTTAAGAGACGTTCCTTAGTGCTGACTTTGTGTTAGGAATCTAGAGATCGTATGAGTTTCTTCGATGGTAAGAGTTTATGCCATCTAGATGATTGCACTTGTTGACTGACTTGCTATAACCTATACAATTGCAGCTACACTTACAATTCGACAGTCTTCATCAATATGCACGGTGTTGTGTAAAAGAGTGGGCCAGCATTGGGATATTATGTTTATATTTTTCGTAATAAGAGGGCTAGCGTGCGTATAGCCCGTGTCTCGCATCATTCGATACGGGTTCATATCCGCTAATATAAACCTTATGATAGAATATTATAATGCGTAAGAGAGAAGAGGTATGAGCATCGTGATACTCGTGCCGAGTATTGTATACAAAACACACTTGCCTCTGCTAATTATATCTCTCGATCCAAATAAAAACAAAATGCGTTCGAGTAAGCAGGCATAGAAGGACAGCGTCGAAGATGAGATAAATACCTACGCTAATAAGAGAGCAAGCGTCTTAAGCAGTACGGGGGATTAGAGTCGATGAGAGTTGCGCTGTTTCCCTACCGTATACATCCCGTCCTAATATTCTCTCCCTCTTGCCCGCCTCGACAGCATCCTCCGCGTCTTACTCTTTCTCTCGCTTTCACTCTCCCTCCTGACAACATCCTCCACGCTGACGTAGACACTCTTGCCCCATCGCCTCTCGGTACTTGAGTCAAAAAAGCCCCGACAAAGCCACGACTCTTGTCATTTAATACCCCCCCCCCTCGTATTGATAAGACGGACCAGGCGTAGTATCACTTGCACCAAGCGTTATACAACGTGCTCCCGCTTGCCTCAGATGAGTGTAAAAAGTAATACATTGGAGAAAGCAAGCGCATCATATTTCTGTGGAGTGCGTCTCGAGCGTTATTAATGATGATTATGCAGCTGTATTAACAAATGTTTGGACCTCGGACCTTACGCATGCGGGTAGGGCAGAGACCATAGGCCGATAATTTAGCTGATCTACTTACCATCAGTTCGCGCGATCGGGAATCTGGAGGGAGTCCCTGCTAAAGCACGGGCTTAATTACACATGGGGATCCGGAGTATGGCTGTTAGAGTAAGCAGGCAGAAGTAAGGCTGCTCTATGCAATAGTAAGCGTTTGCTCGTCTAATAGCACGAGGTTGACCACGGTCGAGAATACTGCTTGTTGATAATGAGTTGAGCCGGTACAGTAGGACTAATCCGGCACAAATATGGGGACCTGAGTATCTCGTGCTTTAGTACGGGTAAGCCTG
>JAPYYV010024461.1:0-11357 GCA_030522625.1 Copidosoma aretas
GGGGGGGAGAGTGGGGGGGGGGGGGGGGGGGGGGGGGGGGGGAGGGAGGGGGGTGGGGGGGGGGGGGGGGGGGGGGGGGGCTGTAGGGAAGATTTGAAACTTTTGACTTGATCTTCATAAGGAAGAAAACAAAAAAAATTTCTTTCATTATTAGGGGAAGCTGTGGTAGATCGGTGGGGGGGGAGGGGGCGAAAAGTGCGTTGAGCGGGCGGAGGGGGGGGGTTAACCTAAATTTTGTTTGGTCAATATCACAGAGATATAATGCAAATTTTTCCTTATTTTATGGGGTGGGGTGGACTACGGGAGGTGAATAGTTTCATGAAAAATTGGGATGCACTAGATATTTTGGATTTTTGAGCATCAGACCTTAAACTCGTATTCTGCAATCTAAAATACCTCGGTATTTAACAATATTTTTTAATATAGTGGTTTCTTCCAATATGAGAGTAATATATGCACTCCTATAAAGCTATTCAGTTCTCGCAATTTCATCAACTTCTTTCTCAAAATGGCGACCTTAAGCAATAATCAGCAAGAGAATATTTGTGACTTACAATTAAATATAAGCAATCTTAATTTTTGCAGATAAGACCTTAGATTCATAGAAGTGGACATACCCACCAAAACAAATATATAATATAGGAAGATATATACATTTATATGTATATGTCTGTAGAGAGCTTTAGATGATTGTATTGGTGCTTTTTCCTGCTTCGGTGGGCCGTTTTGTAAATGCTTTAGGGTTTCTCACACAACGTTGGGTTCGGAAAATAACTAATTAATTTTGTAAAGTTAAGGAATTTTCGTACCTTTATAGTAAAAATAATGCTTATCTACCCATTTTTATCCCCTCCTCTTCTTTTTTTCTTGCCAATCGTGTGGATGGATACTAAACCGTAACTAAGACGGTCCGAATACAAAAAAAGTACTCCTCTGTACTTCTGACTGGTCAGCTATTACCCATGCTTCTTATTAAGTTTAGAGATTAACAAAAACAGGGTAGGATATAGCAAGGAAGATTGTAAGGGATATACGGGTGGGAAAATAATATCTTCGAACAAGTCACATAGATAATTATGATTGAACTTCACTCGATCATTATAAATTTATAATTTAATAATAAATTATACTTCGTTTCCTAATTCAAAGGTATCGATTGTAAATGTTTAGAGCTCTGAATAACACGCAATGCTTATAAATTATAGAAAAAATAGATTTATTGAACAATTCTATCATATTTCTCAACCTTACACGCTGTAGAGTACAATATACAAGACAGACTCGTGGCAAAACATAAAGAGTAAAGACTTGAAAGTCCTACATTTATTCTTCACCGTTTATTCAAATACTAGAGCCCGCATCACATCTATATGCCAATATGAGCTACCTCACAATCATTCTTGTATAGACATACAAAGTTTAATGTAAAAAAGAATCTGTCTTGTCTTAAAAACTGAAAGAGATCATAAAATAAACATTCTTTGCATGGACAAAGTGAACACATACAGTATAAAGAGTATCTGATACAAAAAGTTAACACTCTGAAAAGCAAAAACTTACAGAAAAAAGATGAAATAAGACTATAGAAAAACTCCTGTACCGGTAATCAGACGATTCTAGCTCTTGTGATCTAAGAGCAGTTGCGAACTTGCTGTCTGTCCTACGCACCGGTTTGTTATAGAACCTGTTGAAGGTATCCGAGCCCGTCGATCAACTTGCCACATTCTTGATTATCTCGATATTGATTCTCTTACTGTGCGCACTTTACGTCGCTGCATGCCGCGAAGGGTGTTAAAAAATGTTCAGCCACGCCAGCCTCCTTCAACACCTCCTCAGTCCAGCGACTATTGGATTGTGACGAGAAAGAATCGTATGGGGTCCTGAAGGATACAATGGGCTGTTGGGTTTGAGCCCTTAAGGTCCTTGTTCTCTCCAAGAAGTGGATGACCGTGGAGACGATATAAGAAGCTTTATCTGAGTAAAATGAGAAAAAGACGTAGGGCTTCTAAGAACCTGGTTGTAACGTCTTGATAAGATCTACCACCCTATTGGAAACTTCTTGCTGCAACGTCTGACCGTTCTCCACCTTGATCGGCACTAGAGATTGGACTCTTAAGGCTGAGCGCGACAACTGTAGTACAGCAGTACTACTACGAGTTAGTGCACGTGCGCTCCCACTTTTGAGAGAATAAGTCTTCTAAATGGTAGCGGGTCTAGAGAAAAGTCATATAAATGCGTATATGTATCCAAAAGAAAACGTAATCCTCACATGGGGATGGCGACTTGGCAAGCTCAGCTCAGACGGCGCAACGAAGGTTAACATTTATTTCTACCTATTTATACATCGAGATTCCATGCGCTCTGATTGGCTAGAGTTGCTCTTCCCTGACGCCCTCTTATTGGTCCAAAGTTGTCGGTCGCTATCTCCATTACTAACATATACATTATATAGGAGAGTAGCTCCCCAATTCAATACATTATACATGAATATTTAAAACATGTTACTTATCAAAAATAGAAACCTCAGTGAGTGCTCAGCTATCTACAAGCTGACTTTTTAAAGTTAAACAATAAACTCACGTTACCGTAGATCTTAAGCTGCTAATGTTATAAGATGTGGTATGAATATCTTGATACGAAGGCCATTCTAAATGGTTTTATGACTTGGATTTGTCTTTCTTTGAGGAGGTTGACTATCTAATATAATGGACTGCCAGTTTTTAACAAAATTTTGTGGTTGTCGAAAAACGTACAAAAAACATTCATGAAAAGTTTTAAGGTCTCGGAAAATTCAAAAAAATCTCATATTTACAACAAAAAAATCTATGACAAAAATCGAAAGTATTTGGATTTTAATACGGGTAATTTAGTGTTTGTGGAAAACGGGAACAAGCTAAACAGAAAAAAATTGGACAAACTAAGGATTGGACCATACGTGATCACGGAAAAAATATCAAACTCGATTTTTAGGATTAACACGGGTCATAAAAAATCAGAGTCAAACCTTTTCCACGTATCAAAGCTCATTCCAGTTGCAACGCCGGACAATACACAAGAATACGCAAATAAAGGTGTTTAAGTGTTTTAGTGTTTAAACACATGATAATATACTTGTGTTTAGGAATTGACATTATAATTAATGAACATTAAATGTCGTTTCTTTTAATTACAGGTACGATCTTATAAATAGTGGAAAATAGGTCATTAATCAATGAAAGTACATACTTTTAATTACAGAAACTCCGTTGTGTTTTGATTACTGGTGTCATACCTCCTAACTCTATCGAGTATCTTACTAAACGACATTTCTTGTAAAATCTACTACAAGTAAGAAAAAAAAACATGGAAAGAATCCGGGTGAGTTCATGATAAAAGACAAACCAGGAGATGATAAAACTAACATTATGTGCATCACCTTAATTAGGACACCTTTAGGTAAGATATTTAATTTGCCAACAGATTTGAAAAATGCTCACTAAAAACAGAGGTATTTATAAAAATAAAGAATTCAAATATGAAAAGAAATCAGACAAGAAATTCTTGAATCTTACTGAATGATACTTTGAAAAACGTTTATGTAGATAAAGGTCGAAATATTCAATTTAATCACTGCTTGTTAGAAGAAAGAGTTCAAACGCCTAGCTAAATAAGCATTGCTGGTAGTATGTGAAAAGAAGACTCAAAAAAAATATTAGGACGTATTTCAAAATTTAACCCCAAAACAGATGCAGTCCAACAAAAAATCCAAAGAAACCAGCAGAAAATTTCTTATGGAAAAATTCTCAAGTAAAACAGGAATGTAATTTATTATTTAAAAAAGAGTGTGAGCGTTTAAATTACAAAATAATAGTGAAGAAATTGAAATTTTTAGATTATTTTTAGAGGGATCGTGTACAGACTGGTATAGCTCAATGCTAATAAAACTATCAATAAATTCAGAGTGGAAAAATTGGAAAGGTAACTTTAGTGAAACATTTTCTAATAAAGGATAGTTACCTGTAAAGTACGCGATTGGATTTGAATACATAAATGGACCATTGTTAGATTGCGCGGTAAAAAAAGAAAAATTATTACTAGAAATGGATAAGTCTATAGATTCAAAAATTTTAATAAATTTTATTGCAGCAGGGTTGTCAGACTTTGTAACAGACAAAATTAATAGATCAGATATGAAAGAAACTAAATATACATTTGATGAAATCCGAAATTAAGAACACTTAATAAAAGATCATGCGACTGGAAAAAAAAAATTCTATTTTAGTAAAAAAAGAGAAACTTGAAAAAAAATGTTTAATATGTGAGAAATTAGGTAAAAAGAGATATCATGCTGATCATTTGTGTTCGTTTAAGACTACGGAAAATTTCACAGAAGAGAAAAACAAAATTAGCATAGTAAACAACTCACAGCTGGAATGTGAGGCGCAAAATGATGAGTCAATAAACCAATACCGCTGCCATAGATGAAAAGAAAAGGGGTGTTTAATAGTGACCTTGAAGTATTTGGTTTATACGATTCAGGCTCAAATGTTTCATTAATGAATTCAAAATTATTTAAAATTAATAACAGGATACAAGGAAATACCATTAACAATACTAACTTGAGAACCATCATTGGCGTTAAAATAGCAAGTGGCATAGTAACTCTTAATGCAAACATTTTAAACGTTGAAAAGAAAATTATGTCTTTGTAATATATCAAGAAAACTTTGACTATGATTTTTTCATAGACCTGGACTGCATAAAAGAATTTTACTTGATACACGAAAAAATCTTGAAAATCAGCCAAAAGGTCCAGATGAAAAATAATAATAGTCCTGTCAAAGACATAAAAACTAATTTATAGAATAAAACTACTGCAAAAGAGATTATTAATGAGATATTGAATTAAAAACACTTGGAAAATCACAATAGTACAAAAATTTCATCTAGGGTGTACTACAGTAAAGACATATTTAATTGTAAAAATAAACATTTGATAAACTTTAATGAGCACAATGATGAAAAGAATTTTGACATATTGAATAATTACTTAGATCATGAGGAACATTCTAAAATTAACAATATAATAAGTAAAAATTCGGTCGTTTTCGCCAGAGATAAATACGATATCGGCATAGTAACTGGCTACGAAGCCCATATTAATTTACAGGTGGAAAAATACTGCAATGAAAGACCATATAGTTGCACTTTCAAAGACAGAAAAGAAATCGAATCACAGACAGTAAGATTATTAGATAAGAAACTTATTGAAGAATCTTATAGTCAATTTGCGTTCCAGTTACTCTAGCATACAAAAAAGATGAAAATATAAAATTGAAGATTGTGCATAGACTTCCGAGATTTAACCAAAATTGTTACACCACAATTAAACTAGGACAGTTGTCGAATTTTGTACCTTTTGGATGCTAACAGATGATTTAATGCTTTATCTTGTAGAAAAATGTTAGAATAACAAAATAAAAGTATTTCCTCACGCTGAATTTTTTTTATGACAAAATGGCGGTTGGTAGACGACGCCGATAACCAGTTTTTTACATTTTATTCGCAACCTGGAAATTAATTTTAAAAAAGTTTAAACAAAATTGATATGCGCTGAAATTATCTACAAAATGGCGCCTGAGGATATTCATCGGTTAATAATATCTCTTGCAAAAAAAAACATAATAAAGTGCTGTTTTTTAATTTTCTTATAACTTTTGCAATAATTTTTGTTTTTTTTTCATAATCACGGAAAATTTTGGTCTTAATGTGCCGAATAAGCACCCGGAATCTCGATTCTGTGAGAACAATAGTTTTTGCAAAATTTCATTTTACAAGTAATAAAGTGTTTTCGTAAAATTTAATTTCTTCGGATTAAGAAAATGGATTTTTATTTTTTGGAAAGCTACTTACTCTTTAAGAGATGTACCACAATATGTAATCAAAACCTAAGTCTATTATTCAAAAAAAGTTGTTTAAAAATCGCGGTAAAAATGTTGATAGTTTTTACCGTATAAACAATTGCAATAACTTTCTCTTTTTATGTTTAGGATCATTAAAATTTCATATTTATTTAGCTGGAATTTTTCCACAAATTAAAAAGAAAAAAAAGTGGTCCTACGACCTTCTGGAGCAGAGATAAAGATTTTAGTTTCAAATAAATCCCTAGATCACATTTTACAATATAAATTGCTTAAATTTAGAGGTAATGTGGTTCATCCCTTCAACTTTCATGGGTAAAATATAACTATGCGTTTTAATGCCGCTAGTCACGGCAACAGATCGAATTTATTAAGTGCCGCCAGTACGGTGCGAGCTGGCGCTGGAGAGAAAGTCGAGCCGCCGCGCCGCCGCGCCGCCGCTGACCGTCCAGGCAGCCACGCGCGGCCGTACGGTAATCTCTGGACACGTACAATAATCGTTACCAATTTGGGATAGCTCGACGAGATAGGCATGATTATTTTATAAATCCTATGCAATGAGTTATTGGTTACATCTCTTTTTTTTTTTTTTTTTTTTTTTTTTTTTTTTTTTTTTTTTTTTTTTTTTTTTTTTTTTTTTTTTTTTTTTTTTTTTTTTTTTTTTTTTTTTTTATAAAACAGCATTTGTTACGCAAGAACGACACTTCCAATGGAAATGCTTACCATTTGGCCTGAAACCCTCACTAGCAATTTTTCAAAGAACAATGTGCAATATAATAAGGAAACATGGACTAGAAAGTTTTACAGTTAATTACGTTGACGATATTCTGGTATTTTTAAGAACGTTCAAAGAATATTAACATCACTTGACAAAGCTATTTCATGCATTAAAAAACGGAGGTTTTAGAATGAATTTCTCAAAGTGTATCTTTGCTGAAAGCTTTGTAAAATATTTGTGTCACATAATAAAAAATAACTCAGTCACACCTCTCAAAGATAGTCACATCTCTATAAAAAATTTTCCAGTACCGAAAATGCAAAAAAATGTCAGACAATTTTTAGGGAAAATAAACTTCTACCACAAATATGTACCAAGAATAGTGATGAAACTAGAACCTCTGCATAACTTACTGAGAAAAGGTAAATAATTTTTTTGGACAAACGATTGCCAAAGATCTTTAGCAGAAAAGAAAGGAATTTTATGTACTCAACATGTACTAACAATTTTTCCCAAAATTTTCCAATACATATCTGTACTGATGGTAGCCTTTTAGGAGAGGGTGCTGTATTTGAACAACCTCAATAAAATAGAAAGGAAAAACCATTAGCATACTTCTCAAAAAAACTAAATAAAATACAGAAAAAGTAAAAAATCATGTACCGTGATTCTTGACAGTCAAGGAATATATTAAATATTGGCAACATTGACTAATTGGGAAAAAATTCACGGTATTCCCTGACCATAAGCCGTTACAAGGTCTAAATATAAGATCAAGAACTGATGACGAATTGGGAGATTTTACGTACTACTTATCGCAATACGATGTAGAAATTAAGAGCTGACTGTCTAAGTAGAAATCTAGTCTTGAATGCAAACGAAAACACGGATGAGCAACTAAAAGTTATTAACATGATAAGTATGTGGGATATACTTACGGATCAAATACGAAATCAAAATATACAAGTAAATAACTTTTTCAAACGGTCTAAATAAAAGATTGAGTTAAACCATAGTCAATAAAATCAGATATAAAATTAACGAGAATAAGAGGAATATAGCTTGGACCACATTTGCACGTGAATGTGTACAAAAATACAATAACACACACACAGCGTCACTAGATTTGCACCGCCTTATTTAATGTATGGTACGAACGTCACAGTATGAGCAGATGAACTAAAGGTAGAAAACACAGACCAAGATTGGATCAATGACAAAAAAATCGCTTTGGAAAATTTAAAAAAATCTTATATTTACAACAAAAAAATCAATGACATAAATCGAAAGCATTTGTATTTCAATATGGGTGATTTAGTGTTCGTGAAAACGGGAACAAGCTAAACAGAAAAAATTGTACGAACTACCGATTAGACCATACGTGATTACGGAAAAAATATCAAACTCAATTTTTAGGATTAACACGGATCATAAAAAGTCAGAGTCAAACTTTTTCCACGTATCAAAGCTCATTCCAGCCGCAACGACAGACAATACACAAGAATCCGAAGAAGAATAATATGCGAGTGCCTTGCGAACTACCACGTACTTCAAAAGAAAATGTACGCAAATAAAGGTGTTAGTTGTTTTAGTGTTTAAACACTTGATAATATACTTGTGGTTAGGAACTGACATTATAATTAATGAACATTAAATGTTGTTTCTTTTAATTACTGATAAGATTTTGTAAATGGTGTAAAATACGTCATTAATTAATGAAAATACACACTTTTAATTACAGAAACTCAGTTGTGTTTGGATTACTGGTGTCATACCTCCTAACCCTATCGAGTATATTTTATATGTATCAGTTTATACAATTTTTTCGATTTTTATAATTATATGTATTTATAACAACCGATACGACGTTTTTAGAAAATGTGAGACGGTGAATTCATAGCTATTTAGATGTAGAAAGAAAATGAACTCTGTTTATTAAAATTTGATGATCAATATAAAATTTTTATTACAAAGATAGTAAATTTTTCATTCTTACGATATTTTAATGAATAAATAAGAACTAGATCTGAAAAAAATCCATGAAGTACCTTATGTATGCGACAGTATCATGCACTTAAATATATAGAAACGAGTGTGCGATATGTTACTGAGTAATAATATACTTTTTTAATCACCTTGAAATTTTGGGATATAACTACACACGTTTATGTCCAACGTAGTAGCTGACTACCGTAAACACTAGAACTCTTTTGCTTCAAACTACTATGGCCAACCACTGCCAAACTTTATCTGAATGTATTTTATAAAAGAGTTGAAGAGAGTTTACTGGCACACGAAAATGAATAAGTCCAAGAAAAATCTCCAGTTTTAATTGTAAGTCCCTGCATGGCTTGGAACGAGAGATATTAATATTTTCAGAATAAGACTATTAATGTAAGGTCTCACAATAATCAGTACTTTCTGGCTACATAACTTGCAATATCTCAACAATTAACGTAACGTAATGATTAGGTAAATAATTTTTTTCTCAATAATGCATGTTTGACGATTACGGATCAGTCAGTCATACAATTATTTATGGCTCATTACATCAATAATAAATAAATAAATGCAATAAATCTCCTATTAATTAGTACAGACCTCTACTGGTGGCAACGGCGTGCTATATGAAGAGAAATAATAACCATGGACCTAACGCATAGTAGACATGGGAATTCCCCCTTTTATAACCCTATGCATTTGGCTCATGACGTTAATGTTGTAAAGGCGTACAACCGCTAGCCATGAAGCAAACGCGTATAAGCACTGGTATTCTTTCGTGCTCTTATTCTTGCGTTTTCGAGAGAGGGGTATCAGACTGTATAGTATACATGTATCATAGGCATAGATCATACACTATCGGTGGCTGGTGGTTTAACCAATCGTGGCTTAGCCAGAGAAGTCTCCATGACTAAAGGTTACACCAGAGAATATAAAATATATCTCTTTTAATATAGAAGGCCAGAACAGGCCTTTTCATATTTCTAACTTTCGAGGCACACTTTCGTAGTTCGGTACTTCATGAGAGAGATGGCGTTAGCGTCGAAGGATGAGTTACTGTATGATGTAGATAAGCAAAAACTGTTACCATTCTCATCGTCGCTGTTGGTAAATCGACTGATTGTCAAAAAATATCCCTTTAAAATATCCTATCTTATTTGTTCTAGTATATTTTGCTCTGATTGTCAAACAATATTAGCTTAACGACTCGTATTTTTTTTTTACAATCATTTTTATACATTCTGTACAAAAATTTTTCAGCACACTAATTGCATAAGAAAAAAATGAGTAATGTAATTGAAAATAAACTTTTTTTTTTTTATCAAGTTTTTGTCGTGATTTTAAACATAAAATTTTGAGTCTTTTCAGAACTGCCAATGAACATACCTCTGCAGTTTTTTTGTGCACATCACCATGCGTGTTATCGACTTCAGAGTGTCCGATAATCAATTTATCTTTCTTATTATTCGTATTATTTATATCTATCAGCATTACCTATGTCTCATTCATTAACATATTATTTCTTATTTTGGTTTCTATCAACTTTGAAATGCAAGAACTAACATTCCAAAAATGCCTAGAGCTAGCAGTTAAAGGTATACATCAACAATATCATTTGCAAATTTTTATATTTCAAGAAGAACCTTAGACTTTTTTACAAAAGTTGGAAATTATTAAGCATGACAAAAAACAGCTTTGCATTTTTTTTATAATTTTTTAATCATAATTATTCAAGGATCGTCAATTAAAGTGCAATTTATTACCTGTGCGACAGTGACGTTGCAGAACGCACTCTTAAGGATCTGATAGAACATTTTTATTCATATTGAGACAAAGCAAAATAGCATATTATTTTTAATCGGAAAAACTTTTTTTTTAAGTATGTCATTTTTTAAAATGAATATCTATATCTTTTTCGAAATACAAATGAAAAAAATTATGATTATAAATTAAGATTTTAAATAGAAATTTTTAGAGGAATATAACCAAAATATCGATTATGAAAAGATAACAAATAAATAGTGCTTGATTCAGCTCTATGCTAATTTTTTGGCAGTATTTGAAGTATTAAAAATAAAAGCCAAGTCGATGTCAGAACTTTAAAAAGAATGTGTTCTTATGTGGAATAAAATAGCTATTAAACAGTGTTTGGAGTACAATCGGAAAGATGGTCACACTGAAGGTTTTGTAGATATCGGAAAGTAAGGGCGTAGTAACAACACGGCTAATACCGCATTATTATAGCCATTCTGTCTGATTTGTCGTATTCTTGGAAACAACTAGTATTTTTTTGGTTTCCGCTTGTCCGGTGTACATTAAATTCTTAAAATAAATGATCACGGATTTTATCAAAGCAGTTGAAGCAACGAGGTTTAAAATTTGGGTGATGGTCTGTCACCAAGGATCTGCAAATCAAAAGGCCATTCTTCGTTTTTAAATCACCGACAATATGCCGTACGTACACGGAAAAAAATTTTGCAACAAGAGACCTCCAAATTTTGTTGAATGAATATATTTCAACCACTTTGAACTCAATATAACCATCCACGAAGTTGCGAACATCGGAGCTCCAAGAAGCATTGAACGCAGAGAGTGCAAGGCTCGAAGCGCCGTATTCCAAGGTTGGGGGGCTGAGGCTCCCAACAAGGAATAGCCAAAGCTTAAGTATCTTGGAAGTCTCTTGACTCTACACAGAAAAAAAAAAAAACTGCTAGATTGACTGAGCTCCAATACAAAAA
>JAPYYV010024463.1:0-12659 GCA_030522625.1 Copidosoma aretas
AGATATTTATTGTTCTATGATATTCAAGTACTTAGTTTCACTGAATCAAAGTGTGGACATAGTTCCTAAATATTTTATGTTTCAGTACAGCTCGTGAGTGTTCTTTCTACTTCAAAAAAGATCATGTCATTGACCACGTATTTATACATAATATCATGCATTAAATAATATGATTAATCATATATGACAAAATTATATGATTGATCGCATGATTCTTTACATGAAGTTATTAATCTTTGACCGGGTTATTTTTTAATGTTTGATTTGAAGACATTTTATCTATTTAAAATGCACATTTTCAACTACCTAATGATGAAATGTAATTTTACAATGCAGTACAATGTGTTTTATCAAAAACCCTAAAATTCCGAAATGAAAAATATCAACGATCCGAGCTAAGCATTGTTGACAATCTGATGTGTATCGAAGCTAACCTTAAAGTTTATGTGTTTTGAATAAATGAAGTATAAGGCGTGTATACTTGCAAATAATATAGTAATTACTTTTAAATTTTACTCGCTGATCAACCCTATGATAAAAAAAATATCAACATCTAAGCTAAACCTTACCAACAATCCAATTTTTATTATTATATCGGAGGGGGTCAATAACTGGCTGGTATCGAGTCGATTACCGGCCTAAGGAGGTCAATAACCGGGTTTTCAGAATTTTACACACTGTTTTAAATATTTTTCAACTACTGCTAATACTTTCGCTGAATGATGCGTAAATAATTATATCTGAGGTTCTTTGTAATTACTTAAAAACAAATTTGTTGATCGATTAGGCTTTTTTATGTGACAATACAGATTTAATATTGACAGGTTTGCTTAAGGGGTCAATAACTGGTGCCGATTACCCCTATTATTTAAGATAGAATAATTCCACATCATAGAGCATGAAAATAGCTTATTTTCACATTTTAAATAATTGTAATATTTTATTAATTTTTTTTTTTAGTTAAATAATTGCAGAAGAATGTTGTTCAGGAAGCTTTGTGCTAATTTATTGGCAGCGGTTCTTTTTATAGTGACTCACTTGATTACAATAGTTACTTTAGCAAAAGTGATACAGCGTTTATTTTACTTTTTGGTGAAAAGTTTACACTTCAAAAAAATTGTATTTGAATGAGATCTACAACATTCCTCCGAAACATTCTCGTCAAATTTTAATTTTCAAAGTTATAACGAAATAACTGATCTTTTTTTTCTTCTTAGCTCAGTAGTAAAATGGCTGAAAATTTGTTCCTTTTGGTGAAACTTTACCGATTGCAAACCAATAGGTTCTATATTGAAGATGAGGTTGAAGACCGAGTTGTATACCGAACGCGAGCTCAATCAAAGAAAAATTCATTTGAGTTAATCTGGAAACTCTCAGATTATGTACAAACAAAGTTTAATACTCACATAATTTAAAATACTCGGACTGCCCTAATTTTCTGATCAAAATTCGTTTCACGCTTTAAATAGACGATTTATGTACGGTTACAATTTTGGCGCTGATGAAAGTATAAGGCACTCCTGTGGAGCAGTCATGCCTAAAAAAATGAAAATAAAACGCATGCATCTTACATTTACTAGGTCTTCCCTATAACTTTTTCAATTGGTGTTCTCTAATTCATCTCGATCAATATTCGATGTGCGCACGGAGACAACTAGTGTTCCAGTGGCGACTATTTGCAAAACAACGTGAGCATAGCACTCCTCGATACACACAACGTGATAATAACGAAAAATATTGATTACAATTTATAAAATGATATAGCAGTGTACTATAATTACTGCAAGATAATAAAAACATTCATCCTTGTTGTAAAAAATGGATGAAGTGATTCTCGGGCCGTATTGCGTAACTTTTTCTGCTTCTCTGCAATATTCTAGACTGCAGACCAATTTTTGTCTTAAAAGCGACTGACAGCGTTTAATACAATATTACAAGCATTTGACTGCTTGTAAAAGAAAATACTTACCTCGTTTCACAACAATCTCAAAGAAGGATAACTTAAATTGCAAGTATAATAATGAATTTTGATAGCCAGTGAATGCAAATTATAAAATAAAAACCAAATTTTTGAAAGAAATATAATACTTATTAATAATTTCTTATGATGGTTATTTTTTTCAATTATTCAATAAACATGTAAACAGTTGAAGTAAGCTGCTTGGACCTGCTTCAAAGCTGTCAAATAAAGACCTTGAGTGCTCCCAAAAACTTCGAGTGACCTCAACCAAACCATATAAACATGTTTCAACACTAGCGAACAATTCTGCAGCAGATTTCAGGAGAGTATGTTGTCATCGTAAATTTACAATAGATTTGTATCAGAAAAAAGAGAAAATTTTCTATATTAATTTTTTATGCTGATGATTAATTGACTTTATTCACACTTTTGTAATGATAACTCATGATAAATTATTTTTATAATACTTGCCATATAATATTTATCAATAAAACAGTTGATTCACACAGAAAATAAAGTGACATGCAAAAACTAATATTATGAAGACATTTTATTACTTGATAGGTAACTCTTGTCTTTGCAGGACTTTCCATTATTTTCTATTAAATTCTACTTTTACATTCTTGTATTCCACTAAGTCCATCGATAAAACTACGTCACAATTTTTTCTCCTTCAATAATATATATCGATTATTTTTCTTTGCCTTATCATCATAAAATATCAAACTATAGTGTCCTGATTATTCGGACCGTAAAAAATAATGCGTTAAATCAGTACGCGACTCCAGCGGTGGTGAAAAACCTAGATTTTCTAACAGTTTCAAATCAACCAAAATTTCAAAAACATATCAGATGTTTGTACTTGATTATTATCTTCGTACTCAAAATATATGCAAAAATCATTCGAAAAGTCACAATGATGATGTTTAGAAGACGAATAAGGGATTGAAGATCGAAACCTTGAGTTTCGAGAATCGAGAGCATTTTCATGGAATGTAATCGCTTTAACGTTTCAGAGTTCCATACCTTTTTGAAGTAATACTGAGAACTCGTCAAATGGCTAAATAGTTGCTGTGCATTTATGTTCATTATCTATACGACAATCATAACATTTTGTGGGACATATTCATTCTCGCAATTAATATTCATAATTTAATGAATAATACGTTAACACTAGTAGGTGATTTTTTAATTTTATTTGTATGTATATATGTACTTTTTTAATAATCCTATCTGCGCGCGGTATAACCGACGTCATTTTTTTTGTACGCACTTGTCTACTGTCTTTCCGCGCGGCTTTTATATTTGATGTTTTTTACAGTCACCAATCGTGTACTTCATAATACTTTTCTGTACATAACATTTTTTACTGTATCCATCGAGTTGCAGTCCAGCTTTTTTCTTTCTTTTCATTCTTTTTCTCGTTTTTCTTTTCTCTTTCCTGTTGTACATGTATTAATGCTCATATAAATCTAAATACAATATGTATTTTTTTTTTAGTTTCTTATATTTTTGTAATATTTATATTATATTATTTTAATTATAACACAATGAATAACGGCCACTCTTTAATTTTCAGTAATAAATACCGAAGTTTTTCTTTAATTTATTATCATTTTCTCGATGCCTCTCTACTTTCCGTCTCGCTCAAAACTACATGGTACACATGGAGAATATTACAGAAATGTTCACTGTAAAAACCGCGCTAATTTTTTTACAATTTATATTTTAGAACTGCGGTTATTTTTTTCCTGGTAACGAACTTTTGATAGCAAAAGAGCCGTTAAAAGATTAGTTTTATAGAAATTTTTAATACCAAAATTGTTTGTTCTGAATACATTATAAATGTATGATGTTGCTTCGTTGTTAAAAAATCGTCGATGAGTACTGGGAAACTCGGTTACGTTTGGGAACGCGTAATATCAAATTTTTTAAATAATTAGATGGAAGAATTTATCCTGCATCGACATCAATTCTTATATGACTTCCATACTTTCAGTCCCTGACAACGAAGCAAAGTATGGTAAATATAATCCATAACAGTAACGTAAAATGTGATTTACATTTTTAAAGAATAAAACGAGAATAATTTTAAAAAATATTAATAAAATTAATTAATTCAATAATTGACTATAGTTCTGTAGTCAAAATGAGAAAAAATTAAAGATGAATTTTGTTGCACAACAACTTAAATTATTCAGCATCTCAACTTCACGCACAGTAGTTTTCACAGTGAACTTTCGTACAACTCCAGTCCGTGTACCTTCCTAGTTTCTTCAACTTTTATGCACTAACGTAATATGTATTTCCCCTTGGATAATCACCAAAACTATTATACATAAAATGTATGATATACATTTCCTGCAAAATATAAAAAATAGAATTAATTTTAATTTTTGATTGCGAGAATAATTCCTTTGAATTATTTTAAATGATACTTCTGTCTTTTCTTAATTACTTTCATGACAGCTTATCATGCTTCGAACTAAACTGTACATTACAGGTTACAAATTTATTGCGCTCTATACTAACTGAGCCAGCCAATAAACAAATTTTTCTTAAATAAATTTCTAAAAATTTTATGGAAATAAAAATAACTCTCACAAGGTACGTACTTTACTTTAAAACACTTTATCATGCAAGTTTACACTCGTTTCCCTCTACTTAACTATCGAAATACTTCTCATTTTAAACAGCTTGATAAGTAAATTTGTAAATTTTTTTTTTAATTACTGGTATTTAAGTTTAAAAAATTTCTGATTTTCTGTAGGACTCAACTTGGGACTTTGGGCGGTATCATTTTTACAAATTTCAAATTCAATCCATTTAAATTCCATAAATGAAACGTCAATCGAATTCATATATTTATTTTACACGAAAAATCATAGGCGAAATAATCCATTGCTGTATTGAAACGGAAAAAGCAAATAAAAAGAAAGCACTTGGATTGATTGATTTCTTAAAATAAGTTCTCAACTATGCCCAGCTATCGTTGCCGTCTAATCACCAAAAACATGTTAACCACGTTGCCTAATCAACTGCTTCAAATATTACTAATAAGTACATCAAAAATTGTTTTCAGCGTTAAACGCTTCATCCAGCTTTTTCTTCTTCTCCTTCTATCTCGATACACGTCGGACAACCGTTGTACCGACTAATTGATACTGTTGGTTGACAGTGGGAAACATTATAATTATTATAAGTAATATTGGATTCGCAATTGACTGTACGTCCCTAGAGTGTAACTTTTACCCATTATTTTAATTTCATATAGTAGCTAGGTGACAAGTTTTTTTTCCATATACTCTTGTTTCTCAATCACCACGGTACATTTCCCTCTCTCTCTCTTTTCTTTACTTTTATATTATTTTTCTTTTATTATATTTATATAATCATATATTTTTGTTAACGAAGAGTTTCTGTGTTCTCCTACTCGCTCATACTCACACGAATACCTCACATTTATGCTTTCCTCGACTCTCATAAACCTAAATTGTTCATATTTTATACTATTATCGAAAACAGATTTTTAATTTTGCTTTCTCAGCACAAGTCTGATGGAACGTGTCAGCACCGTCCATCATCTTAGAATAATAAGTTTCGCGCGCTTTTTTGAAATTCACAGTTCCCTTCCTCAGAAGGTTAGTCCGTAGCCGGCCGGCATACAACTCCGGACCTCATAATTAGTCGACCGAACTATCGTGAATTATTATACCTTAATAGTTTATTGTATAAGTGTTTAATCAAAACAACTTTACGCGATATTTTTTCCTCTTCAGTCGCGACGAGACACTCGATCGGTTTTGAGCTCGATATTAAGAGAAAATTATAACGTTAAATGTATATTATTAACTATATTTTATTTTCTATACACGCATACATGTCTCGCTTGATTTTTATATGTAAATAATTACGATATTTTCTTTATTGTTATATATCTCGCAGAAATGTAAATCTAATAGTGTATATTCATATATTTTCCATTCAGTTCGAATTTATTACCATAAACTTCTTCGACACTGATGATTAATACTATATAGTCTGTTTTAATTCCTTCGAGGAAGTGTCAAAGTTACCAAAAAATTTATTTAAAAAATAAAGATTAAAATAAAATAAAATTATTGACGAACAAATTTGGCAGGGAAGTAACTGATAAATATTTGTATTAAACAATATCGTCATGAAGTTTGCTGTCTGAATAATATTCTTAAAAATTTATAATCTTTAGTTTTATCACAAGTACTGTACTTTCCCATTCCTCAATGCACGAAAGACGCACGTAAATGTATATGATACGTAAATTACCAAGTTACATTTCTCTTGATGATGAGAGTAGCTGTTTTTTAGTACGATCTCCCTTACTTACTATTAAATTCGTAAATCCTTGATTAAAACTACTTATGCATTGTGAAAAAATATACAATCGCCGCGGTCCTCGTATCTAAAAAAAGTTTTAAGTAGTTTTTTTTCTCACCTGTGCTAAGCTGTTTCTATCTGGAATAACTAAAAAAAAAAAAATAAAAAATAAATAAACCTATCAAGCACGAGAATACAAAAAAAAAAAAATATCAACCGAAGGAAAGAATAAGAAAATGAAAAAAAAAAAATCAAACGCAAGTGAAAGAACGAAATAAAAAATAACCAAAACGTTTTTTTAAAAAAATGCGTTTAATGTATCGCTAAAAAATAAACGTTATATTTCATATGTGTATATGTATATAGAGTTAGAAAAAAATCGACGAAACACAAATAAAACTGGAAGTCCGCTTACGAGCACATTTGAATGATCATCAACATACGTATTATACTTGTATGACGAGTTTAACCACGATTACAATCGTCTTACCATATATAATATATTATTATAACACTATAATGTACCACATTCATTCACAACAGCCTCAACAAAGAGCTGCTTCACTTTTTACACGCAGTGTGAATATTATTTTTTGTTCGCCACACCTCCGCGTCTCGTCTACCTCGAGACCTTATCAGTATTAGGATGTATTTTCACAGGGATACCGCGCTTGTTTTTTCCATACGCTATAAATATATATATGCATCAACAGAAATTTAAAAAAAAATTAAATACAAGTACAGTTACGAAAAAACCTCAACGCCCATAGACATGTGTCATGTATATAAATATCTTCGTGATCAATTAAATACTGAGCAACATGTTTTTCTCTCAAGCGCGCGTGTGTGCTTTTGGTGTGTCAATTCATTGTGTGTCGATATTATTTTTTATTTTTTTTGTTTTTTCTTAATTCACCCGTGAGTACACTGTTTTAACGGCTGTATGATATAATATGTGACCCCATCGAGTCTAAAAAGTCCATCTAAAAAATCAATGTTCCGTTTGCTTTCTTTCTTTTTGATGTTTGTTTCCAAAGAGTAAATATTAAAAAGTTGATTGTCCTTTGAAGATTGTTCTGTCACGCTTTTAAATGAAAAATCGTTCTCAGACTCGACGAGGATCGGTGAATCGTAGTCTTTTAAGAAGTTGTAGTTTTGAGAGCATATGTGTGTCAGACGTATACATCCATATGCAAGAGAGAGAGAGAGAGTGAGAGAGAGTGAGAGAGAGAGAGAGAGAGAGAGAGAGAGAGAGAGAGAGAGAGAGGAGTGGAAGAGATCTAGCTATTAAATGTGAGGTAATGATAATAATAATAATATACATGTATTCAGAGACGACAGCTTTTTTTGGTCATGCATATCGAATTGAGGTGAGGACAAAGTTTCAATCATACTTTGCTTCCATGTCTTCTCTGCTGCTGCTGCTGCTGCTGGTGCCTCGGCTTGTAATCTTTTTTCTTGGATCACGCTCTTTGTTGCATATGGAAATATATACGTAAGTATGGGAGAGATCGCTGAGAGAGCGTGAAAAAACTATTTAAATAAGTTAGCGAAAGATGAATGAATTCGCAATCCCAAAGCGCGTGCCAACTACAATCTAGTTGAGTCTGTACTCGATGACAAATGACTTCCATGGCCCAACGCATGGGCTCTGATACATATTTTATTGCATGAATAATACACCTCCGGGATCGTGAATTCGCATGAATGAAGAGATTAAAGTTTTTTTTTTTTTTTTCGAAACACAATATGGTATTCTTATTATTTATCACTTTAGAACATACATTGTCACATGGAAAGAACAGTAGTTTCAGGAGAAGATATATAGCACATATATATATACATACATATATTATAAGTAGTAGAACGTATCCGGAATGCGTGCGAAGTTGTTGCATGTATAGTTCGTTGGATGAGAAAAAAAAAAAAAAAAAAAAATAGTGAAAGTAAATATAATAGGAGACGGAGTAGTAGTAGCAGTACGAAGAAATTTTAAGTATAGATGTTCAAGATTTTCGGTACATCGTGTCATACCCATGCAAATAGATCGTCAAGCTTCCGAACACTATTCATGTAATATCTCACGATGATTTTTATAATAGTATATTCTGCAAACATTGAATAGTCAAACAATTCGTACTGTGTGTGTAATTCACGCATATAGTGATTTACTGTACGCGATAGGCCATTTCTTTTCTCACTGTCGATTGAGTTCTCGCATCAGAATCACCATCATCATCATTCCATAGCGTAGGTATAAATATTCTCGTCGGAAAATAAAAAAAATCAAAATTGGGGAAATTATCAAGTATTAGGTATGATTCAGTCGCGGCGATATTCATTCAGCGATGCTTCTTGTACAACTCAGGTCCCACAACTGCGAATTTTCATGAAGGATGAAGGAAAAATAGAATCGGATAAGTTATGTTTCGTGCATTACGCATACCTGTATAAAATTCCAACTCTTTTTTCGTCATCATACAAATACACGTATGCGTACGCATATTATCTATTCCTGTATAACATGGTCGTTTCCAAATGTATACAATATAAAGTATAGGGGTAATAGAGTGCATTTACATATAGATCACATGCTATATAGACAGATATAATAATTTGTCTACGAAGTATAGTGTATAAGATATTTTTTTTCATACTTTAAGTCTCTTTTCTATCGTTTTTTATTTTTCACGACAATACATACCGTTGACTTGACTTAACTTGTCTCCAAGTATAGGTATCATTAATTTCGGCAAAATTCAGATATGAAAATTTTCCTTACAGACAGAGTGATTTATAGTCATAGTTTATGATAATAGTTGTAGTAAATATAGACACTGTTTGGATATGATGATTACTGACATATATGTAATGTTTGTATATAAAGGGAAGTTGATAGTCTGCGCAAATTCAATTTCAAGTTGAAAATTAATTTTTTCCCATAGAGAATAGAAAAAATTATATTTCAGCTTAATATTGCACAAGAGTGCCGGAAATAGTAAGATGTATGTGTATATAGAGTTATATCCGGATTTAACGAGATACGAAACGTCACTCGAAATATTTTTCTTCAATTACTTATTCCCTTTTTCCGCGATGCGAAAAAGTTGATCCCATGAAATACGATTGTTTGGAAAAAACATTTAGGCACAATTAATAACGATTGTTCCAGGCAAAGACTTACTTTTGTGCGCAAGAAGAATTTTCAAAAGCATTAAAGATAATTTTTTTCTCTTTTTTCTTCGTTCCATTATTTTATTCATTCATTTCTATGTATATGATTTCTTAAATCAACGATATCACATGTTTTTATTAATTATCATTAAAACAATCATAGGCGTTAGATTTAAAATTATTGTACGAGAATCAAGACTTGATTCGTCAAAAACCTATTATCATCGTAACAATACTTTTCATCTGCGAATGACATAAAATTCTATTATGGTAGTCGGTTAGCGACAGATAGATACACTGGTCCGTTAATTTTTCTTTATATCTTTCCTCTGTAATTATGGTAAAAAGCGTACAATCATCATTTCTGGGAAGACGAAAAAAAAGAGGGAAGTGCAGCAGAAAATCCTGATCCATTTGATGAATCTCCTTGACTTCTCGATGTTCATGCGATCCCGACGTGAATGATAAACGAAGATGAAAAAAAGCAGATGGTCGATGGCAATCAAGGTGGAAGATAGAATAACATTACAATTATGATAATTTATAATAAAAAGCTGAAAATTCAGAAAAAAAATCATTGAAAAATAGTCATTGAGGGTATCAAAGTTTCATTGACGAGAATATTGTTTTTCTTTTTCTATTTGTATGACGAATATAAAGTCCATTTTATTTAAGACGTCATCATTTTACATTTAACTTATTTGCGTCAAGGAAACTTTGACACATTTGGTAGTAAAAGGGAACATCTGAAAAAGACACACAATAAAAATAAAGTATAAAATTAATGAAGTGTGAAAAGTAGAGGGTACAAAAAGACAACAAAAAAATTAGGGTACATAAGGTTTTAATACATCAGATAATATATTTGTGTTTACTCATATCATCGCAAGTATCATCATCTGACGACAATTAAAAAGACAAAGATGAAGGAAAATTAAACAAAAATAGTAAAACATTTCCTTATTTAAATGCGAATCACGCGCAATCATATAAGCGTATTGTTAGTTGTAATAAAAATAAAGTAAATTTAAAGAGATTAAATAGAAAAAAAACTAGTTTCCAGAGCAATGGACGTTAATTAATGCGAGTAACACTGAAATACAGTAATAATGCGATAGTAATGTAGTCATAATAGTAATAACAGTAACGGTAGAATATTAGACAATAAATAGAGACAGTAATCGTAGCGATTTGAAGAAGAAGGGATATAGAAAATCATATGTACGTAAAAAAACTGATAGCATAGTAGAAGTAATTAATAGTATAGAACGATAATAAATCTACGTAGCATAGATCGGTAGACAGTATTTAGTGGGATATAAACGCAACTACATATGATAATTTCAAAGGTCATAATAAGTATATGCATACAAGTAATAAGTAGTAAAAATAGATAGTAAGTATAGATTCAAAAATTAATAAAAAGAACGCTTACAATAGATTTCATTTATCTGAGGATACAATGACAATTTATGCATACGTATAGATAAGTAAAAACTACTCAAAGGTGGAATATAGCGAGAAAGGGGGGTTGTGTGCTTGTTCCGTGTGTTGCGTATCGAGGTGAAAAAGTTTCATATAATGAACGGGCCCTTCCGTCAGTTGAGACACGCGCATACATTTATACGATGTAGACTTATCTTAAAATTGAACCTTACACTTTGTCATTCCTTTAATTTTTATTTTTTTTTATTATTTGTTACTTGCAATGCCATTGTGTAAAAAAATTATTATTATGAGTTAAAAAAATCATAGTCGACGACGCGACGAGCACGCGCAATAGTGTAAATAAAAAATATAAATGATACAAAGACCATTGGTGTTATCGTCGAATTTTAGTTTACAATAACGACGATCGCATGAATGCACACATATTTTTAGTTTCGTTGAAATCATAAAAATAAACTTAAAAGATAAGATCTACAGCTAGAATAATAAAGTTTTGCAGCGGAGTCGTAAGAGTAACAATGATCATAGCATATAAAAAGGTTGTTATTGAACTATTGAAATAAAGAAACTGAGTGGCTATATTACAGTTAATAGTGTTCTCACAGTAGATAGCGATGTGCTCCCATGCGTAAACGTTACGTTAAACGACGATTTTTTGACAAGATGAAAAAAAAACATGCATGTTTGAAAAATATTTTATTTGTCGATGAACTTAACTTTACGCAAATAATATCGAGACGAATGAACGATTGAAAGGAAAGTATTCAAGCTTAGATTGATCGTAAGTCAAGTCAATCTAATTTGTCAAGTCTGTCAAAGATTAATTTGACGTAAACAAATTTATATCCTTCTTCGTCGTTGCACAGTGTACCTGTGTGACTTTTTGTGTGAGCGTATACATGTATAAGTGTACACATGTGTTGTTTGTGGATGTTAAAAAAAAATGGCGCTCTCTTTTGGACTGTTATAAAAATGAAAAAAAATTACTTCGCTCTCGCTTGTATATAAACTAGTCGTTTTGATTGCACCTTCGCTCGATTGACAAAGGTCCTACGCAACAGACTTTTCATTTTCGTAATCGTCTTTAAAAAAACAAACGTCATTGATAAAGATCAAATGAGTAAACCGATACTAAAGTCTCGCATCATAATCAGCGTACATTATTTTGTAATCGTAATCATAACGATTGATTCATACTTAAAAGTTCATTCTCCTTTGAAATTCTTTTCAGGTGTTTTTTTTTCGACTAATCTCTAATCAACTAACTATAAGAAGCTTAATCCTTAAGATGCTCGCTCTGACAATTGTTTTCTCGACTTTTATTTTTTTATTTATATATCGGTAAAAAAATGTGATTTGTCTTATTTGCCGGAGTCGAGCTGATTGTGACTTGCAACGCAATTCCTGGCCCAGTACCGGATCGCACGTATATATATATATATACATATATATATACATTACTTTTTGGAAAGAGAAAAATAGAGTTGGCTGTTGCTGGGCTTTTGAAGGCGACAGGAGACGACAGGTGACAGGAAAGTAAGGATGGTAAAGTGCGTCTGTTGAGATCGACGGAAAAGTCGAGATTTTTGTTGGTTTTCTTTTTTTTTTTTTTTTTTTTTTTTTTTAAACTTTTTTTTTTTAGAAAATTAATTTTTCTTTTTCTTTTTTTTCTGTACAAGGCCAAGGGATTTGTTTGTGTTTACTCAATCATTTAGCAAAA
>JAPYYV010024464.1:0-21223 GCA_030522625.1 Copidosoma aretas
ATATTCTCATTAGGCACGTTCATATGAACTTCATATGAACTTTCAACTTCTCATGAACTTCTCATGAACTTCATCGAAGCTTTCTCGTTTTTACGCGGGTGGACTTGCAAGACGGACACCCTTTACCCGTTTTTTTTTCAAATTCTCGAACTCGAAAGCTAGACACTTTAGGTTATTGAGTCATTGTAGCTACACTGGAAAAAAAGTTGGGAACAACGCTTCCCCAAAATCCCGCTAGTGGTGCTTCAGCCTTGGTTCAGATGTTCTCCCGGTTTGGGTGACCAGCTCACCCAAGATGAGAAAACAGCAGCACCAAGCTTTAGGTGAGATAGGTTGGTTCATGGTATATATGGTACAGTTCATGCTGCGCCTTTCTCATCTTGGGTGAGCTGGTCACCCTAAACTTTGATGTACCCTTATATGATCGTTTTGTGGACTATATCATAATGTGCATTCTAACAGCTATGATTGACTACTCTTGCCAAGTTTTTAATATATTGTATTGTATTATTAATTTCTACGTGTACCTATTTCCGGATTTTTACCAATTTACCAAACTTATCCCTTTTTTCCTAACCTAACCTACCTACCTAACTTAATCCTTTGTTTCTTTCCGATCCCAACCTATCTACCCAAGTTATCTCTTCTTTCCTAAGTCTCCTGGATTTCCCAAGTATTCGAGAAGTCTTTCATATGGACTCCAAGTGCAAATTTCCCTTTAGAAAACTCTGTCATCCATCCTACTGGGTACTATTTGCAGGGTGCAACGATCGTCTAAAGCACACACCGGCCGGTATTAGGGTAATAGAAGCTGGAGGATCTCTTTTATTGGCCTTTATATGCCTCTCCGTACCAACTGTTAAAATCAATGGTGACTTTAACGACTAGCTGACCTGGGTTAGCTTTTTAAGAACTCTTCTAACAACTATATATGTTTCTTGGATATTCTTCTAATCATTCAAAGTGATAATAACATAATTACCAACTGGTACATAGAAAACTCATGTATTCAGCTAGATATTTAAACTTCCACTCATACAATCCATTATAACAACCACACACCGATGCTGCAGAAAATCTTTCCAGTCTTTTCAAAACAAGCCGCAAAAAAGATCCTTTCACCACCAACTTACTATTTCAAGACCCTGCCCAAAGTCCTGAAAAAGAAGAAATACCTAACATTTTTACGCGAAGAATCCGAGAAAGAAAAAGCCCCGCGTTTAATTTAAATTCCTTCCCCGCACTTTCCCGCCCAGTCTCCCGTGCCGACTTGTTTCCTCCGCGTTTTCCCTCCATCTCCTCCCCTGCATTACGCGGTTTGATTTCCCCAGACCCGCCGAATCTCAGCCCGGCGGGAAAAAAAGCCAGCAGAGCATGACGGCTGCGGCTCACCCCCCTCCTGAAACGCAGCCACGAGAGCGGCGACGACGAGTTTTTCCCCCACTGAAATAATAATAAGAGCTTTCCCGAGGCGCGCTGCGCACTCGAATTATTATTGAAATGAAATTGCCTGAGCGCGCCGCCGCGCCTGCCTCCTCGACGCTTTTTCCGCGTCTGGAGTGCACGCGCCAGCGCACTACTCCTGCCAGCCCGTGGATTTCCGTATTAATAACGGCTCTGGGATTCGCGAGAGCTAGGCGCTCCCGGGGTGGCGTTAATTAAGAGAATTATCGAATTAGTTTGATTTCCGACCCCCACGAGGGAAAATCGATGGAACGGTGATTCTTCGCGAACAAGCTGCCGTTGCTGCTGCGATTGAGAAATGTCGCGGGAGGAATTTTCCCTTGGTGTCGTAAGGGTTAGTAACGATGTTTGAAGCGAAGATGTAAGGGCTTAGTATGGAATATGGGAGGTGAAAAAATGTCGATGTCGAAATGTGTTTTGTGGTTTCCGGATTTGGTTATTTAATATATCTAAGAATTGACATCAGAAATTAAAAATACATAATTAGATTCAATTGAAACAAAGGACAAAACAAACAAATACTATCAGATTAGTCAATCGTGTTTTTATGTCGATCGTTAATATTCAATTTAGTCGACTGTGAAAGAATTTGTTTGAAAGTTTTACTCTTATTAATCAATAATGATAATGATTATAACGATGATGATGATAATAATAATAGCAACAAAAAGAATAGAATTATTGATGATATAGTTATTAACTTAGTAAAGGAAATATAATCCCATGAACTTATTTAAAATGGAAAAATATACAATGAAATAACTAGTATCTACAGGATTCTCTTGATGATCTTCTTCTTCTTCTTCTTTATTACAGCAACAAGCTCCCAACACACATCACATATAAGTACTACATGTCTCTCTTTCCCATTCAAGATTCGCCGGTATAGCTAATACCACCAATACGAACTGTGACTAATTTCGAGTGCATTTTACGGCTATACTATAATATATGAGTCATTCACGAAAACGGGATATTTTGGTGGGCAAAATAGATTTTCAAAGTTTAGTGTTTAGAACTTTTTTATTATTTTTTCTAAGATATGTGAGGTCCAAACTAGCTAGAAAATTTTGCTAGGCTCTATTGTCATTTTTCGCATACACATTTTAATTTAATTAAATGGGATTTTCAAAAAACTTTTAAAAACCGTGATGGTAATGTTACTTTTTTGGCAATTCTAAAGCCCAAGTCAGAATTTTCCGACGAAATTTAATTTGGTACATATGCACACCAGACGCCTTCGTACACGATAGTCACCTAATCGATATTTTAAAATACCTGCAAGATTAGGTACATTACGGTACTGACCGTTTATTTTAGTCAGCAGAAATCTCTATATTCACGATGATACTACGAGTAGCCGCATTCGAATTTTTTGTTGAAAAAATCGGTCGATGTGCTTGTTCGCTCCACTGTACAAAATAGTAAAATCCAAATTTCAAAGAATGGACCACTTGGTCCTACTAAATCATTTGTCTCGCGCAATTCAAAAGTGTCAAATCTAGGCTTCACCATTAAAACGCATGGAAATTTTCAAAAAAATTTTTTTATCGTCCTAAACTACAAAAAAGGGTGCTAGATGGTTTAGATTTTTGGAAAATACAGTTTAAAAAAGTTTTAAAGTTACCGTATAGGCAGTATAAGCTGCTAACATTGAAAATTTTAAATGCTCCGCGTTACGGTACTGACATTTTGGTCTCTTTTTTGTATCTTACGGCCACGGCAAATATTTTTTCACTCGATTTTAAAAGAGCTATCCAGAGAAAATTAGTCTACACTGTTTAAAACAAGTTTTGACTTAAAATAATAAAATGCGTTGTTTATAAACACTAGGGGGCTCTGCCCCCTGCGCGCTCCTCGCGCCAACCCCCGCCATTAAATCATATCAATTTCCACGATTTTTTAAGAAAAATCAAATGATTAGCCAATCAGAACATGAAGTTTTAATTTTGTTTTCATAAAGAGGCTTCATCCCGTGACCCATCACTTTTTTCTCTGTATAGATAGATAGGCTTCATGAAAACTCACAGTTTTTGTGATAAGACCCATATATTATAAGCGCGCGAAATTGTCGACGCTGCACTAAACGACGCAATTTTGCAGTTTTCCTCTCTCTCTCCCAGCGGACAGCGGCAGAGCAGCCGAAGCACTACCACACTCAATACAAAATGCAATATGTGAGGGTTTCATGCAAACCTGCAGGACTAAGAATTACTTAGATATAGTTCAAAATCTTGCTAGTCCAAATAGTACAATTTTCCAAAAATATGTAAATCAGCACAACAATTTAAATGGATTACTCACTGATAAGCACGATGGGAACTACGCTGCCAAAAATACTCAAAATATTTTGGAATTTTTTGTTAGATATTTTGGGTCATATGAGTTTATGAAGACTCTAATGAACGCTATGCAAACGAAAAAGTTTGTCTTGACCTGGCACATGTCTTAGATGTTACTCATCAGGAGGTATCTGCTGCCATAGACAGACTCAAAATTACGTCATCTGTCGGACATGATTTAATTACTGGTATATTCTTAAAAAACTGTAAGATCTCTTTATACAAACCAATAACATCATTACTAATTAGACAATTGAACCAAAGAGTTGTTTCCTACATTCTTAAGCAGGCTTTTATCATACCAGTTACAAAAAAAACTAATAAAACAATGTGTAAGAAACTACAGACCTATAGCAGCTTTAGTCAACGTAATTATGAAAGTCTATGAAATCATTATTTTAAAAATATTACTTAAGATGGTAAGAACGCGAATAATAAATGCTCAACACGATTTTATTAGGGGAAGATCCACTCTGACCAACCTTTCAGTGATTTTCTGTTTAGTGCTGTCGATTATAGAGGTCAGGTGGATTCTCTTTACTTAGGTTTTTAAAATGACCACGCTTTGAGGAAAAAAAAAGTTTTTTGTTAGCTGGGCAAAAAATCCATTAGTTTTTTGAAAAATTTGATAAACTTTCGCAGAATATGTAGAATCTTTTGTGTCGTACCTATTAAGCTTTCGACTTAGAGTCATGTGGACGTAACCTTGTCGAACCCTTGCAAGCCACCGCAACTCTTCTCCATTCTCACCTCGCACATTTCTAAAATAAAACATCGCCCGTGCATATATTTTAATGTTAATAGGAAAGCTCCAGGTTTGCTGACGATGGAGCTTTGGGCTTGTCAACCGTACGAATCTAAGAAAAGCTAGCCATCCCCTTGCTCCAGGTCTCCGCATGTAGGTCGGTATACCTACACGGCTCATTGTGCGTGCGCTGAATAGCCCCGAGGGGGAGAGCGACACAACAAGCCGGAAAACATCCTAAACTAATCCGACTGTCATTGTTTACAAGACAATGCGCATCAAGCCCCCTCGTTGACGATTCGCCCTCGGATCCGCCCCGCGCTCGAGAGATTCTTCTCTTGATTTCATTGTTGTAAATGAAGGAGAAGAAATCGAGGATTCCCTGCTTTTCTTGTTATTTAGATGCTGGAGTACTTTTTTCTTTTGTTTCTCTCATGTACTTACGTGGAGTGGCGTTTGCTTCAGGGTCATCGTTGCGGGTACACGCACATTATTACCCATCGCGCCGATACGTCTGTCATCAGACAATCCATAAAAAAACTGGTTTCAGAATTGTTAACCAGCCTAATTCTGTATGTATATTTAGTCTGGAGTGTCTTTAGTAGTCGCTTAAAACTTTTGATTCGCACAAACAACCTCAATCCACTGTGTTAAGGTAAGTAGTTGTCGGGAGATCTAATCGTTTTGATTGTAGCCAAGTTTATTTTAATTTATTATATTACAAAAATAGTATGGTGTAGGTATCACGAACTATAAATACACTATGATGAATATATTTTTCGTTGATTATCAGTTTTTGGTGCAAATGATCAAAGTCGTTCTTGAAATAGAAGTGAAAACTTGGTCAATCGGAGGCTTAACCTGTACTTCCCACATATAGAGATCCAGGTTAAAAAGTCCTTTGAAAATATGTACTCATAGTTTCAACAAAATGGTAAGAAAAAAATTGTTCCCGATAACTACTTTCGAGTATTTTTTTTACCCAAGCAATGCCTTATATGCCTTTACAACGTACTTAACTGAGATCACAAAAATCACCCTTCTTCTCATTTTTCCAACGTTTAGAAAAACATCCTCGAAACAGGATTCATAGCCACCAGCATTTAGCGAGATCGCACAAATCGAGAGCGATTACCCACGAAAAGAAACAAAAGGCATTTCGCGAAAAAAATCCAAATAACGCAATGGAAAACGAACCCCGGGCAGAAACAGAGAGAGAGGCAGAACTTATTTTCTACAGGTATAAACAGTCTGCTCTCCCCCTCTCTCGCGCTAACCAATGCCGGAGCCGTGAAAAAGTCTGTAGTGGACTCCAGGGCTCTCTATCTCTCCTCTTTTGGTTTGATTCCTGCAGCGAGCGATACTGGCCGAATGGGGCGAGCGGGAGAGAAGAGTGAAGTGTGGCCAAGCACAGGAGGAGGGGGAGGGCTAAAAGTGCGCTAGAGCCGGAGAAGGAGAAGAAAGAGAGCAAGCCCCGGGGTAGAGAGAGAGAGAGAGAGAGAGAAAGGAGCGAACGAGTGTGAGACGAGGAGGAGCGGAGTGCGCTCGGGCGCTGTAGGACCCTCCGGTGAAGAACCTCTCCTCCGCCGCCGCCCCTTGGAGCTCCATCCACTACTCATTTATCAAATAAATCAACATGGCTACTTCTCTCTCTCTCTCGACCTGTAGTGCGTTGGGGATATCGAGCCTCCTTCTCCTCTCCGCTGCACTTACTCCCCTGACACCTCGTGCGCACGCTCTCTCTCTCTCTTTTCGTGAAACTCTGCTCTGCGTCGCGCGTGGCCGGTTTGATTTGGATGCGGGGCTTGCGAGCTTTTATCCTTTTTACTTCGGTTCTTTTGAAGAAATCGTAAGTACGGGTTCCTAAGTAGGGGTGTTAGAAGACAGTAGTTGTTGAACTGTCCAGGTATGGTCCATGGATGCGTTGAATAAAAGACACGGTGGCATAAAATGGTTGGGTCGAAAATGTTTGGACCAGTTTTGGATTAAACGAATAAAGACGGTCTTGCTACATCTACGTATGGGTGAAGGATATTTCAGACTTAAATCTGATATCTTTCTTCTACGCTCGAAACGTGATTATCGTTTCCTTGTAGAACAGTTAAACACTTATTATTCTTGAAACTTGCATTGTTGTTTAAATGTATGTTTTTTTTTCTATATCGCTCTCTCACGGTTGTATTTTGGAATTGATCCAAGTCTCACTGGTTTGCGAGTCGACCGAAAAGTCGAATAACCTATACAGCAGTTTCATCCGAATTCTAGCGGAGCCAGCGGTGGTATCATGTAACTTTTAAGAAGGTTTTTTCGACCGATTTTAGGCTTCTGCGCATGTGCAGTTGACCAAAATCGGTCGAAAAAACATTCTCAAAAGTTACATGATACCATCCCAGGTATACTCTCGCAAACCAAGTCTTTTCTGAAATTGAATAGTAGTAGTAAGAAATTCCATTGGCGATATCAGAGTGCCCAGAAAATATCTCTCACAAGGGTTAACTTAGAAAGTGGTTTCCACTCTGCTCAGCATGTTTTGAACCGATACGAAAAATTGTTGGCTCACATTCAATAACCATCCACAATACATGAACATTTCAAGAATGAAAGTCCCGCGTATAACCATCTACTGAAAATCCCGTAATAATCAATGCATATGGAGCTCCTAGACAACTTGGCCATATCCCCGTGAAATGAATTTGTCGTCAAGAAAAAATCTCGACAATCAGTCAAAGCATAATCCACGGGAACGAAAAAAAAAAGAAAAACAAATCCACATACAAAGAAGGAAGAAGCGCACTTGAGACTCCGCGAATTAAGGAGCCTCGCGCGCCCCGAGCACACGGCGACAATTAGAATCATCGACTACCAAAGGATCGTCATTTCCCCCTGGAGAGTCTTGACTCCCTCGCCAAGAGCCCGTGCAGCAATCGAGTCAAGTTTGTCCGGAGCACGCGCGCGCACTCGTCTGTGGTGTGCACTCGCAAGCGTATGCGTATGTCGTTATGTATGTTATCGGCGTGTCGGGAATACACTGAAAGAAAAAGCCCGATGCTCGGGGAGACAAAGAAGAGAGGAGAGCGAAGTAGAGTGAAAGTTATAAAAGAAAGAGGAGACAGAGAGCTTCAGATTGTATGTATATGCATCGGGATGCATTCAGTCTTTGCGTGTTCGCAAAAGAGCGCAAAAGAGAGCGAAGAGGATAAGGAGGAGGAGGAGGACTGAGGAGAAAGAGCTTTTAGATTTGTACGTACAGACAGGTTGCACGCGTTGGTGTGCGGGGAATACACGTATTGAAATCCCAGGGAACTCGAGCGCGAGTCAAAGCAAGGACCCTTCCAAGCACTCGCAAGCTCCTCGCGCTTGTACAATCTACGTATGCGCGTGTACAAATACGCTCATCACAAGCTCGCCGTTCGCGTATGTATTTACGTGTAGCGACCCGGCTCAATTTTTTCATCTCCTCGGCCGTCGTTACTCGAGTTTCCCTTATCATTATTCGATATTGGTGCTTCCTCTCTCGCCCTCTTCACTTTGCCCGTAATTCATACTCTTTCTCTCCGTTTTCTTATCGGCCTCTGTTTCATTTCAGCCGCGCGTCTTGGCGATTTCGCCCACTTGCGTTCTTTTCCTCGTACGTTTCTCAACTCGATGACTAATGTATGTATGATAAATCCAGACCGTTTGGAACGAGATTTTTTGCGACCTGAAGGGTACTCAGACTCATGAATGTTTTATAAAAGTTTCAAGACATCCTCGTGTTGCGCCTATTACTTGTGAGTGCGTTATGTTTCGGCGACACAACTACAAAGATGAGCACCTTAGTTGATGTATCTAAGTCACGGATAAATTGATTTCTTGAATATTCTTTATCATTACTTCTTTAACTCTGATTGAATCAGATTTTCTGGGATTTGAACTTCTTACTTCTATGTCTGAGAATCTTTGACTCAGTCCCTAGCTCTTTGATCTTTTATGGACATCTTTTTTTTCTATATATCTTTCATCTGTGTTGCTACACTTATATTCATCGTTGTGTTCGTCATAATCTCTTACTATCTGTGATCTTATAAACTCTAAGTTTGGTTTTTACGTGTACATATCATTGATTCTCTCTCTACACATGTCTTTATCTAGGTATCTTTAAGTCTTTATTAATTTATAGTTTTCTCTCTCTCTCTCTCTCTCTTCATCTTTAATATGTTTCTATCTTTATATGCATGGCTTCATACATACCTTTACCTTTAAGTAATTCCTATTCACATTACTTAGTTTAATGATATTATCCATATCTTATTGTTTATGTCTTGGATTCAAGTATCTTTATTTCTGTGCATTTGCTTGTAATTCAAAAACATTCTTGCATCCGGGGTTCCAAAACATTTCCCAAACAGGGTCTCAAAATAAGTCTCCGAGTAAGCCTTAAATGAGGATTTGTAACAAGCCCCGATCAAAGTCTTAGATCAAGTCTCATAAGTCACAAATTATGTCCTCAACCAAGTTGTGGAACAATTAAGCACTAAACCAAGTCTCAAAACAGGTCTCGCAAGTCTCAAATATTAGGATAAGTCTCAAACCGGATCGCATTGGTCCTGATCTAAGTCTCAGAACATGTCTCCCAGCAAGTCCTTAACCAAATCTCAAAACAAGTCAAAATTAGTCTCAAACTAGACTTTAAACTAAGTCTCAAAATCAGTCTCAACCCCGGTTTCACCACAAGTCCATAATAAGTCTTGAAACAAGTCTCAAATTATGTATCATTAGCATATTATAGCAAGTCCCAATCTAAGTCTTACAACAATTTTCAAAGTAAGTCTTCAAAAAGTACTTAACCAAATTTTGCAACAAGTCCCAAAGAAAGCCTCACAACAAGTCTCGATACAACTTTCAAAACAAGTTCTTAACCAAGTCTCAATACAAGTCCCAAGTAAAGTGTCAAATTAAGCCTCAGGTCTCACAACAAGCCTCAAATCGGGTCTCACAACAAGTATATACCAGGTGTTCCGAAATTGTTTGACCACTCTATATCAGATCCTATTTACAATTAGCCTTTTATATGATTATTAATAACTCGTAGGGTGAAACTTTCGATGAATTAATGTCAGGGATAAAGCTTCAAGTCATCCGAGTTACTGTATTGACAAGCAGGTTGCGCCATCAATTAGTATCAGCAGACGCAGCAAAAGGCAGCACCTATACTCAGCAGGCGAGCTCACTCAGCTAGCTCGCCCTACTTCACCGCCGGATGCAGTAGCAAGCACACATTCTTCTACACTGCCTCTTCAGAGTCAACTTTACTTTACTTCAGAGTTTATACTAACTGTCTCTTATTTGGGCTAAGCCCATGTAATAGTTTTACTGTTATGCCTCCAGTCGTCTCTCCTTCCTGGCTACTCTAACAATTAATTATTAATTTTCAAACCGAAGCACGCAAGGGCCAGTCTTCCACCCCTACAGCTATTCAAAACAATTACGAGAAATATGAATGATAAATAACTTCGGGAGTGAAAAAAATCGTCTAATTATACGCAAATCCATGTAACAAAATGTTCTTACTCGTAATTGTCGCGAACGCGCGTGACATCAAACACTCGCACTTTATTCTCATACTTGGCGAAAAAATGCAGTACAAACACAGTTACTTGGTAAACTGAGGAAAAGAAAGGCGAGTGAACTCGCCAACGGAATAATTCACGACGCCCGCGCCCGGTTGTTGGCTCCCGAATCGCGACTGCGACTGGTCCCATCAGTGCCGAAGAAGAGGGAAAAAGGAGGAAGAAGATAAAAAAAGAGAAGAAGAAAAGAACAATGAGTGCAAGGAGAGCGTCCTCGCTTTTGAAAGTTAATCTTTTCCTAGCTCTCTCGCGCTCGCTCCTCTAGAGACGCGGAGAGCCCACGTATCTATATACAGTCGGGTAGGAGTCCAAGGAGGAGAAGAAGGGCGAAATCACGCGATTTCTCGAGGGCGATTATGAAATAAAAAGGAGGCGAGTGTCATAGAGTTCTGAAGAGCAGGGAGGGAGGGCCGAGCGGCGGGCTATATACGTACACGCAGTGAGCGTCAACCGGTGCAGCCGCTTAGTCTCTCTCTCTCTCTCTCTTGTCCCTTTGAAAATGCACTCGCGCCGGCTGCCGCGCGCTAATGAAAGCCCCCTTGCGCCACGCGCCCCCCGACTGCCTATTACTGGAGTCCGGCAGGAAGGCGAGTCCCCTCGGCGGACGTCGCTTTTTGCCTCCGTTTTCCGGCTCTCGTCCTGCTTCTTCTCCTCTTTCTCTTCCCCGGGACGAGCTCAGTCCTGGTATTTACGCGGACATTTTCCTTTCGCTTCTTAATTGGAAATTTGAGAGCTTTGGCGTTAAATAAGGCAAGAAAAAAGGAAAGGAAGAGAACGATTTTAATTGCAACGCGTCTGTACGAGTTCCCCTTTTAATCGACGGAGAAAGCAAGGTACGGTCGTTTATTATGCCTTGCGCGTCTTCTCTTCTATCCTGAGTCGGACGATTTTTATTCGTGTTGTCCTGCAGTAGAACTTGCAGCCTATCTCTTTCTCGGAAAATTGTGTCCTTGGTCTGGAGTGGCTTCAAGTTTGGGTTCGACTAATGCAATCTGGAAGTATTGCTTTAAGATTTTCTCACGAACTTTGAACACGTATTGTCGAGAAATTCTAACTCAAACAACTATAATGTAATAAAAAGAAGATACCAAGAAATTGTGGTTTAAAACCAGCTTTATGCTTGATTAACATAAATTTTGTGGAATAAATGAATAAGTGACATACAGTCCGTGAATCAAAGATGGAGTGATTCACGTAGATTCAGAAGGCTATTTATGTCAGTGAGATCATTTGACTATCCAGATAATAAAGTCAGGCCAGCCAATATTCTTCAAATCAATGGAATAAAGCTCACAGTTAAAAGCGCGAGTCCAGCATATAATTTTCCAAGCACATTCAAAAGCTATTCGAAACCAAGTCGTCGACGATGGAGCAACACTGACTACTCCACAAAACCCTCTGAGACACTCGAAGGTAGAATCAGCGGATATCATTCATACACGTGCACTCGGCTGGCATTATGCAAGTCACGTACATCGTGTCACCAATTTTCTCCCGCACGCGCCAAGAGCCGTGTGGAAGCAGTAGAGACAAAGCTGCCTACCTTCCTACCTATCAACCTACCTACCTACCTACTGCACGAGTTCGGAGCAGCGCAGCACTCGATCGTGGAATAATAGAAAAGGGGCGCGGAAAGAGGTACGAAATCCAGTCAATCGTGCAAGCTCCGCAGAAGCCGGGGTCACAACCGATTCTATTGCTGCATGCATGCCTTACTGGCGGGTAGAATTCCTCTTTTTTTAGTTTTGTACGACTGTTACATCGTTGGGGGAGATTATCATTCGTGTGGGCACTATATTATAGGCAACTGGATGGGTTATTGGTTAGTGCCCACACGAATGATAATCGTCCCCATCGTTGTCTTTACTAGACCAACAGCGGATAGTGCATATTTTTATTGAAAAACGACATTTTTCTTAAAATCAGATGCACGATCGCGATCGGACTTCTGGAAGATCTTACCGATCAGAGTGTGCAAGCATGTATCAAAGGTCATTCTTGACAACGAGTCTGGAATAATCACAGCCCCCTCGCCTACATATGTATGCACACGCATTTCTGAAGAGATACTCGTGCCCGGAGCCTTGATTAGCCGGTTTACACATCGTTGAGGGGATAAAAAAAAAACAACATGCATACGAATGGAACTGAAGAATCTTGCTGTTGGATGGAGGATGAGTATCAGGAGGCGGATCGAGAGTAGTTTGCGCTTGAGCGGTTGAAAACAAGAGTTGAATGACTCTGACGCTCGTTCGCGACTTATATGCGAGCTTTCTCTGCGCAAACGAGGAAGAGCGAGATGATGGAGAAAGAGCGAGAGAGAGAGAGAGAGACGCAGATGGCAGTCGAGAAAATACACGAGTGTACGAGAATGAGAGAGTGGGGGCTCTTCTGAAGCCTGAAGAAGGGGGGGTAGGGTGGATGTCAAGGAAAAGAGTCGTATCATCCGCGAGTAGAGTGAATAAGGCGATCGGTGGAAAAGAACGAGGAAGAGGAGAAGAAGTAGCTGATGGATGCGCGCGAGGACGAGTGTGGGTTGCTAAAGAGAAAGAGAGACAGAGAGAGAGGATGGCTCTTGTCCCTGAAGAGGAGAAAGCCGACGGGGTGTACGGCCCCAGGATGACGCTGGAGGAGTACATCCTAGTGCCTCTAGCCTCGAGGATCCTTCACGTGCTCGTCCTTTTCCCCTACCATTACTACTAGTACACTCTACATGCCTACTTGTTCAGTGGCTCGTCTCTTTCTGCACGCTTGGGAAAAAGTGTGTATACCTATGTAGTAATGGAATGCAGGGATGAAAGAGAAATGGTGCTAGATAAGGTGGAAGAATGCGTGCATGAGGAAAGAAGGAACACGAATTAGAAACAGGGATAGCGTGAACACCGATGGTTTCCGAATTAGGGATGAAAGGTCGGTGTGGTGACCATGATTTCATTAAAAAGATAAGATGAGTACACTGTGATCTAATACTTATTTAAGAATTAGGTTGATGTGAAATCAACATTTTTCGAATAAGTCAAGCCACCTATACAATGTCCACATCATCCACCAACCTCACTGATAGATCTATATATTCCACAATCTCTATCTGTCAATATGGTTATCATTTCATGTATGGATTTGTTTTTCGTTCAATGGTCTCATCGTTGTAAGCAACAGTTCTGAAAAAAATTACGTTCCGTTGTTTGTTATTTATCAATAAACAGTAAGTGTGACGTTATTGGTGAAATAAGTGAAATTATGTACCGCAACACCATCAGTCAAAACTAATTTAAATGATGAAATGAATGATTTCGAAATCCTAACTAAAAACTTTTTATCAATTGAATGATTTTGTAGTTCTCTATGTATACACGAGGATCAAAAGATAAAATTTCATCGAAAAAACACTAAGAATCACTTATATCCAGTTTCCATGTCCCTATTCCTGTCCAAGTATCTCTGTTTTTGTACATCGTGTCTTCATCTTTATCTTTCAATGTTTTTTAAGCCTATTTCTTTTTGCTTTTAATATTTTGAGCCCATATTTCTGCTTTTTAAGCTCTATCTTTATAACTGGAAATCTCTCTCTTTTGACGTTTTCATGTGTTTATCTTTATGATCGTGTTTGTAATTATTCTACCTCTCTGTTAATAACTACATATCTCTTTATTCTACCATGAGAATTCAGTAAAATAAAAAATATAGTCTTTACTTTTGTGCATTTAACTCTTTGTATCTCCAAATACATTATTTGAATCTTTGTCTGCATTTCGATGTCTTTATCAGTTCATCTTTAACATTAATGCCTAATTAACCTATTTTGTGATATAAATTATCTGTTTACATGTTTTAGTGTTTCTAAAATTAATTTTAGCCCCTTTATCACTGTTTACTTCCTCGTATCTAAGAATATATCTTAAATTTTTTTAACAATGTAATGTCTCTAAAACTACCATTACTTGGTTCTTTATCTCCGTGTCTTCTATGCTTATATCTCTGTCTTCTTACATTATTCCTATGGTTGTTTATTTTGGTGTCCTTTAATACTAAATCACTGTATTTCTATTATTGTGCATCAGTCTTTGGTTCTGTGTATACACTATTTACACTTAATATTGCTAACTTTGTTTTGTATCTTTGAACTTGCTGTGTTTTTATCTTGATAACGCTGCTTTGATATTCCTGTCACTATGACTTATCACAGACATTAACATATTTGTTTTGATAGTGTTAAGTATATCGCGGTCTCTGAATCATCGTTCTACTACATCTCTATCTCTATGTATACATAATTACGCTGTGACCTTAACTCTACTTATGTAGCTGTTTTTGTACTTAATTTCGAGCTTAATTTTTAATGAAGAGTATCTTTTTTAATATCTTAATATCTCCTTATACAGTTATTTATACATCGCCGTGCCAGTATTTTAAACTAACAAAACTTATAACAATTAGACGTATTAGAATGTGGAGTTTGGTGTGGAAAAATGACTATCTTTATTGAAAGATTGCTGTAACGTACACATGTATAATATTTTAAAATAATAAAAGAAACTTTATTTTGTGATTTCTACACGCATAAAAGAAATTTTGACGACGAAACTTTTAAGAAAAGAGGAGATAAGGGAGGAAAAAAAACATTAAAAAAATATATTTTAAAAAAAGCGTAAAACCATACGACTCATGGAAAACATAAAAAAAAATAAAGCAAGGAAACTATGGAAACTATGCAGACAAAACGAGCACAACACGAAGAAGAAGAAGAAGAAGAAGAAGAAGAAGAAGAAGAAGAAGAAGAAGAAGAAGAAGGGAAAAAAAGAAAGGAAAAAAGTAAAGTCAGCATGGCAGCTACAGTCGAAGGAGGAGGAGGAAAAGGACGAGTCGCCCACTTTGAACCAGCAAGCCTCGTCGCCGCTCCTTCTCCCAGCAAGCGCGTTCACTCCGCTCCCCCCGCTTGCTACTCGAAGCTCCACCCCCGTCGTCTTTGAGCAGCAGCCGGCTCCCCCCTTTGGCTGAGCAAAGGAAGCTCCACGGCGACGTCGATTTGGTCTCGTCAGGCGCTCCCTCGCTCTCTCTCTCTCTCATCTTTGCTCCTTCAAGAACCCCCCCTTGGGCACGTACAGTGAGGGACGAGGAGCAGGAGGTATACAGGCTAAGGGAGGAGAGCTACCTTCTGGTGCACACGCGCGCACACCGCCCGTTGACTCGTATTGTAGGTATAACGAGACACAGCCCCCCCCCCCCCCCCCCCCGCCCCCCCCGGCCGCCCCCGGGGCGGGGGCGGGCAGACCGGGGGGGGGCCGCCGCGCCGCTCGAGGTACGGGGTCGGAAATACCGAGGAAGGGGCAAAAGTCGACGTGCTTGCTCTTTCATCGTTCCGGGGAAAATGTATATTGTATATGTATATTGCGAGCGAGCACTTGGTCGAAAAGTTCTTTTCTCTTTGCTAATGACCTTTCCTGGCGCGTGATATTTCCACTAGTAAATTGAAACCACTTTACACAGCGATCAGTCCGATAGGTTGATTAATTTGGATAACTGTAGACAAACCCGAGAATACTTTCTTCATAACAATATATTATCCGAAATTCCGCCGGTGTCTATTATACCAATAGGATCACGTCATTTCCATCCAACCAATCAATTCCAGGCGAAAGATAAAGAGTAGCTGTAAAACATACGTTTAACGGGTCAAGGGTTCGATTCTTGGTCGAAACACTCGGGTTTTTCTTGACTGGGCCAACTACCTGGAACGTTGATTGTTTTGTAGTAGGGTTCACCCAGAATCCCCCTGCGATGTATGAAGCTGAATCTGCTGAATCTAGCAGCCAAAAAGGGAAGAAGAAAATAATATTAGTTACCAGTTGAAATATATCAACGAGCAACGAATCCTCGCTTCAACTCGTTGCCGTGGTAAAAAGGCACCAAAAAGAGTCGCGAAAAGGAGCACCACGCGAAAAAGAAAGGGCAAAAAGAGGGAGCCGAAAACACCGCAAAGAGAACGCGCAATGGGAGGCGGAACGAAGAGGAGTGAGGTATATAGGAAGAGCCTCGCGAGCGAGAGGAAAGCCAATGAGACAGGAGAGCTATAATCTGGTGGCAATACGGCGCGATGGAGAGAAGACCTTCGAATTGAAGAGGACGTGTTGTAAAAGTGGATGGCCGGTGGGGGGAGGTGCAGTCTTGCGACGAGGGCGAAGGATACTCTTGCAAGCGACGCAAGAATGGGCGCGGATTGTGGAATCAAGGGTGCTCTCGGGTAGAGAGAGAGAGAGAGAGAGAGAGAGAGAGAGAGAGAGAGAGAGAGAGAGCTTCCTCGATGGCAACTTGAGTATACAGCGAGGACAGGAGTCTCGATTCGGGGGATCGATGGGATCTGAGGGTCGACGGCACACACTCTTTTTTTGCATCTTTGGGTATGTTGAGCGTGTAATAAAGTGTAGAAGGAGATTTTTTAGTTTGTTGTTGCTTTCTTTCTATCGCTGGCGCTTTTTGAAGTAATCTGATCTGCTGAATAATGCTATTTTAATTATGAAACGATCTCTAAGAAGATCTATTCCGATATTGATATTTGACGCTCTATAATTTTCACATGAAATTCCAATCAGATCGTCCTGAAACCCATTTCAATTCAGCACATGAATCCATTATAAAGATTCTACTGGATAAATTTGTGTAGCGGACTGCTTGGATTTTAGGTTGACCATCAGTGTAAAATCCACCAAAAATCTATTAGGATTCAACAAAAATCCCTTTGGGTTTTATGTGCAAATCACATAGATATGGATATTTTCAGGTGGAAAATTTTGAAGGTCATGCTGGATAATTAGAAGGATTATTACACATGTAAACGTGAAAGTTATAATAAAATTTAGTAGGTACCAGGTACAAAGTGTTTCTGGTATTTAACTGGTAATTAAATTTGTTTAAGATACTAAAATATTGTTTTTTCAATTCATCGATCCTAAATGAAAAGACCTTTTATCAATAGGTATCTCATTGATAGAATTCACCAACAGATGTCACCTTAGCAGGGTCTTTACGATGCAAAGTAAAAGAAACTATGGCTAAATAGCTTATGAATAAAGTATTTGCACGTGTCGATATTCAAAAAAGAAAAATTACAGTAAAAAGTCGCAATGCCATTACAAGCAGGCACGATTGCGAAGTAACCAGTCATGAGAATCGGTTACAATTTACGAACAAAGTGTTTATCAACACCCTTCTCCCTCATCCCTCTTAAAAAAACTGAACCCATCTTCAATAAGTATTACCACAACGGACATGTGTATAAATACAGCCTCGAACAACACTTCGTTCAACATACCTGTGTACACCCACCGCTTACAGGCTCAAAACACGTCCGGTTTGAATTTCCTCCGATTTCGGGTGCTCACAGTACTTACACAATAGCTCCCTAACGCCGGATGATCAGCAGGTCCCAGTGTGCGCATTACACACACGCACCGGGCGATCAAAGATCCCCCGAGCCTGCGAGAAACCCGATACCGATTTCTCCTATCCGCCTCCGATATCCACGCCACACCAAGGCACCCACACGCGATCGAGAATGACGGACGCGCCTCGAACGCCTTATTGCGGTGCGAGCGCCTGTCACGGAGCGCGTTGGCGCACGGAAAGTGGCCCCGAGATCGGTAATCCGATACATTCCCTTTCCGCCCGACGACACGCGCGTGTTTTCGGAGTCAGTGCATTTCATGGGAGAACGCGCGGCCTAGGGGTGTGTTCTTGACAATGGTGTTCTTTTTCAAACGACGGACACGGATATTTTGACCCCTCCCTTCCCATAGTACAGAGTATAGCGGTGTCGGTGGCAGCGCCGGGGTGTCCTGTTTCGGGACCGTATCGTGGCTAATGGGTGTGTGTTTCCGCAAGTCAAGATGACGTTTCCTCGAGTGGGGTTCCGCTAATTTACGTGATTTTTCCCGCGGCCCTCGAGGCTCGACAGGGTGTTTGGTTTGTAAGTACTTGAAATCGGGGTGCTTTGCTATTTGTGCAGGCATGGCTTTTGAATATACTCCCATTTGCGATATTTTAAATACGTCCATCTTTGGAAAATCATGAATTGGGAATATACCTATTCTACATTTGGATGTGTTCACGAGAATGTTACTTTTCGGATCCATAATCGCCACAAGGTAATTGTCTGCAACTTAAGGAAATTGTACAAGTCATCGTTGTAGGAACATCATCTTGAAAATCAACAACTTAGTGAATTAATTTTTTATTTATCTAGGGGGATGCTGTTTAATTCTTTTCAACTTTTTTATCCCAATATGAGTGTTTTATTTGCTTATTTTACAAATTAGTTATGTATTTTTTATTAGACCCATGTATGGTTATATGATCTGTCTTCAAGAAAAAGCTGATGCTATATTTTTTTATTAAACGTATTAGTGGATTATTGTATAAGACATTGAGATGGCATATATTTACTTTAAACAATGCCTTTTATTATCTTGATCATATTTGATCAAAAAGCTACACTGAATTATTTCTAAAAAATTTAATCAATCACGCAATGAAGCTTTTTTGTACGTGATTGGATTGGCTTAGACTAATCACGTGGTTTGTTGGATTCAAAAATTTTTAAATATCCAAGAAGTATGAAAATAGTATAAAAGCTATGCGCAATGATCAAGGAATTAAAAAAGGTGGGTAATACAAAGAATTTTAAATTTTATACAGCTATGAATTATGCAATCGTACTAAAAAATATGAAGAACACAGAAAGCGCGTCAATAATGCCTAGTGGGTGAAAAACTCGTGCAATCGATACCATAACTTAACTCTGAAATTAAGAGCCGAAAGCAAGAAGAAACGCACGCCCATTACACTAAAGCATATAGGTCCCATCGGAAGATTCGATCAGTGTCAAAATCACTCGACCTTTCTTTCCCCTCCCTCCCTTAGCCAACTACATTCGGTGAACATCACAACCATGTGTATATAAGTACACAGCCTCGCAAGACCTGTAAACCATCAAAGCACAAAGAAGAACAGAGAATACGCGCATAATAACCTCACCTACGTTGGGGCGGAGATCGAAAATCCGATTCGACGGCTGATCCCGAAAACTCGCGCCCTCGTAAGTATATAAAAATAACGCGCACGAGCACATACAAATAAGAGGGAGGGGGGGGGGGGGGGGGAGAAAAAAAAGAAACCCACGGGGCCCCTTTTGGGGGGCGCCCGCACAAAGAGGCGCGCCGATGCCCGGCCGCGGCGGTCCCCACTCCCCCCTTTGTGCCCGCTCCTTATTTCGATGATTATCCACCTTTTCCATCTTACCCTCTTGTGCCCTCTTCCCATGAGCTATCTGCACTTTTATCATTTGAGTTGAAATTTTGTTGTCTTGGGGTGCCGAAGAAACTGATTTCCAACAAAAATGTGCCCTGAAGCCCACTTTAAAAAAAACTTCCAAAAAACTTCTATGTATATACTACTATGTATATAGGTACATATAGATATACTTGAATGTTAAAAATTAATGCATGTGCATTAATTTTCATGACATTTTTAACAGTGCACGTTCTCACGCGTTCTCCATAATTGCACGAATTATAATATCAGGCTATCCTATTGGCTTAACTGTGTCATTTATGTTATGTATTAAACTAACGATATAATTGATATGAATACTTCGGTTTTTGAATGAAATCAAGTGTCATTCAACAATGTAAACAAATTACAACCTACAATCAACATTTATTTGAAAAAACCATATTTCTAAGGGACCGACTAAGTACCTATTCTACTCTAAACCACAATATTCTTTTCTCTTCCGACTCCTTTCTTCTGTCGCTCCTTTCACGACCCCAACGATATTCCACTTCCGCTATTACAATTTTTCGAACGATGCTTTTTGAAAATACTCGCACTTTCAACCGCATTATCGACTGCGTACGCTTTTATGTACATGTGGTGGTTAGAGAACGTGAATCAAAATCCACTTATGATTCGGTGAACACGTCGAGACTTCCTCGTAGCCTTTAGGATTTTATAAGAGAGAAAAATTACTTCAGAGATCAATCAAGGGTGAAAAATGCACTCGCGCGTGATTCGTCGGAAGGCGATCGAGTTTTATTCCAGGGATAACAACCTTATGATTATAAGTTATTGAAATCATACTGACGTTCTTTTAAACATATACTTACGTCCGACCCAATTTCGGTATTCGAGGTAGTTTGTGCTCGTGATGAAGATCAAGACATTACCCAGAGCTTAAATTATGTTATAATAGTTGACGTTACTACTATAGACTTCGAAATTTTGGCATGCTTAACAGATTATTTTTAAAGTTAAAGCCTTGTTCACATTATACACGTGTATTATGTGGTATATTGTCAAGAGGTAATTACATTATATTCTATTGTAAACACACGAAGATTCGTACACATAACCTATTGAGGAGCATATAGATTAGCATATTATGCTTACTTCTACGAGCCAGTATACATAGAAGCATAAACTCCATCCATGCATGGATCCAACAAACTTTAGTATCTACAGCTACAGAAATGCCGTTGTATCATTATGATAATCATTTTAATGAATTAAAATTAAAAACCTTATTGCTGGCCCATTGAAGAAAAGTGCAGCACAACTGCCGGCCGATACTGAGAGAAATGCAAGAACTTTTCAAAAGAAACATGACGAAAGTTCAAAAGTTTTCTCGTAAACATTGAGCAAAAAAGCAAGATGTCATTACTCACATTTTCCTCGCTTCCCATCATACGATTCCCTCTTCGACCCGAAGCTTCCGCAATGATCCAAATCTTCCTTTTCTCGAATCCTCTCACCCGCAGTCCCGACGCGTCGTGGCGCCCAAAAAGGGGGATCTAATCACAATAACAATACAAAACCTAATTGCTCGCAAAACGCGGTCGCTTTATTATTATCCACGGCTTCCCCCCCCCCCCCCCCCCCCCCCCCCCCCCCCCCCCCCCCCCCCCCCCCCGCCCCCCCCCCCCCCCCCCCCCCCCCCCCCCCCCCCCCCCCCCCCCTCCCCCCCCCCCCCCCCCCCCCCCCCCCCCCCCCCCCCCCCCCCCCCCCCCCCC
>JAPYYV010024465.1:0-12631 GCA_030522625.1 Copidosoma aretas
TTTTTGACTTAGAAATGAAAAAAAGAAAAATTGCAGAGGAAAGAGAAAAAGAATAACAAAGCATAGAGCATGAACTGAATCTTTTGAAAAAACAGTATTTAATTCAATAATTTTATAATTTTCATGAACATTTCAAATATATTAGTTGTAGTAAATGTTTTGTGTTTAAATGTTATAAATAAATGTCCTTTAAAAGACTGTCGACAATAATTTATTTAATATCCTATAATTTAATAATAATTTTATACAACAAAAATTTAAATTTCTGTAAATTTGAGTCATGGAAAAATCCTGGAAAAATCCTGGAAAACTCCTGGAATTTCATAATGAAACATTTTTACGAACCCTGCACCCCCAAAGCACCCCCTGCAGTAAAAGTAATAAGAAATATTTTCAAAATTTAAAATTTAGTCAAAACTTGTTTTTGTAAAAGAAAAAAAATCGTTTGTATGATAAATGTATTCTTACATAAACTTATAAATGCAAAAATTATCACGCTATGTAGATAACTTTTAAATTCCGTTTCTTAGAAATTTTTCATCGGAATAGTTATCACCACCATTTTTAACATTTCTATGCTAACTATAAACTCGTAATTAATGACCTTAAAAACACTTTTATGACCATTTTTGTTAATAATCTCTCAAATTTGCGATTTTTGGCCACTGCATGGTATCCACCATTTTAAATTTTATAATTCTTACTAGATATTATTAATTACTAACCTCAAAAATCTTAGAAGATACAAGGACATTAAAAAAAATTTTTTTCGTCGAAGAGTATGTTTTTATATCGCCTATATGGTACTACATGGATTGCAGCCGCTATACTTGGTCTGCCATTTTGAATTTCAAAAATCGTCACTTGGCATTCGAAATTACAGGTAATAAGCTACAAAATGAGCCCAGATAGGTCTCTTTTGAGCGCAATAAAAAATAGGCAGTCTGGGGGTACCGGTTGACAAAGAATGCCTCATATATATTGCAGGGAGAGGAGGAGATGTGTCCGTTTGAGCTGAGCGGAGCAAAAGCAAGCGGCTAATCTTTTTCCATGGAGCGCACTATACCTATATATACTGTCTACGTATATTCTGCGTGTAACTGACACGCTTTAAACAAATGCATTAACCCGACAACAACTATGGAACTATTTGATCAACACTTTTACTAATTATGATAGTTATGTACTATATATCACTATAGCCTAAGTTCTGGTTCTTTTCAATGAACATATGTATATTTGAAATGTCTACCAGCTACTGTGTGAGTAGTTGAGATGGCTCCAGTTTATCAAGCTATTTAATTTTTTTTATTTCTTCCTTTGTTTTTTAATTTATTTCTCGGCAACGTTTGTCACTCTTTTTTTGTCGAAAAATTGTCTGCAATGCAACGAATTACACATATTCAGAAAATTATATAACGTATAAAATGATACACGTCGAGATAATTTTCACCAAAAACTATCCCGTCAACGGTAATTTGTAATAACATGAACAACTGGAATATAATTATTGTATGCCGTCTTTCATGGTGACAACTAAATTTTCATTGTATATTTTGAAAACTAAACGTAGAATTATATGAAAACAAGAGAGCATTGATATCATTAAAAATTTAATGCTTTTTGATTTACGAACAGATGAGCACTCTGAACCTCACAGATCAACGGTATTGATAAAATTTATCGACAAAAATGTGTGAAAAAATATGTTACGGACATCGGGTGTTTTTTTGATACCAATTAACAAAATCCTTGTCGATAATACGATGAATGTATATAATATAAAGCGTTATTTACAACTATGTTAAGTCATCAAAAACACAAAAATTATGTGAGAAAAAAGCCAGAGGCACAAAAAAACTCACTGTATTAAAATACACATGGGATCAGTTAAACTTAAATATCATTTACATAATAACAAAAATACATATTTATGCATCGTATTAGTAATAATCCGCATCGTCATACATTTACAACTTTTTGAAACGTGTTATGCATTTTAAAAATCATACTAATCACCAAGTAAATCACACAAAGAAATATAAATTACGGAAGAAAAAAGACAGAGGCACGGAAAAACTCACTATATCTACATACAAATGTATGATCAGTTATACTAGAATACAATTTACATATTTACATGTACAACGTACATGTATACACATTATACTACTAATAATAAGCACTCTATTTACATTTAGACTGATATAATAACCTTAAGATGTTGATGTTTTTTTTTAGAAGATCATGATATATATTAATGACAATAAAATCGAACAGCTACAAATTTCAGGCAAAGCCTTAACGACCGGCAAGACCGGTTTCTCGCATCTAAAACGTAAAGTTTGATGTTCAATAAGATCAATTTCAAATTTAATCGATCCAGAAGTTTGCTCGCAAAAAACCGTGGTTATGCCACGGATTTTCGAAAATTCATAGCTCCCGCTATAATTGATAACTAACATTGCGGTCAGCAATCTCTCTACCAATCTCTGCTATGGCGATGCAGTTGAGCGGAGCCGAGGAGAATGCAGGACAAATTTCAGCACACATATTTATCATAGGAGGGTCGTAAAAACCTATATCTTTGCTTGATGATGGCGTTGAGCAGAGAACAGAGAAATTGCCTTAGTCGAGAAAATAAAGCACCTAAAACCGCTAAAATATCGATTTTTTAAGCAGTAACATAGATCTTAATGCGTTTCTTGCGTTCGATTCGTAAAAGCATCTACAAGTTTTATAACCAATAGTAATCAATACAAAAACATTATGCATTTTAGAAGTGTACCTGAAAGAGACAAAAATAACAAATTAACAACTCGGTAAACATTAATAAAAATGTGTGGAGTTTTTCTAGTCGGTGGTTTTTGGGGTCGCTGAACACCAATATCATGTCGGCAACGGTCTCCGAGATACTTAATTGGTGTCTAGTGTGGATAGTATCAACGTCGTCACCTGGAATTACACGGAAATTTATAACATAATTACTTACTTGGGAGTATTTGAGGTCACATAACACAAATATCACGACGGCAACGGTCTTAAGTACCTGGTGCCCAGGATGAACAGTATCAACGTTTTCTCCGGGAGTTGTATGGAAATTCGTAATATATTTACTTATTTTTGAGTTTTTGGGTAGCTGAACATGAATATTACAACAGAAACAGTCTTTGATGTACCTGGGTCCCAGGGTGAACAGTATCAACGGCATTTCCTCGCGCTGTATGAAAATTCGTAACCTTTTACTTACTTGGGGTATTTGGGGTCGCTAAACCCGAATAGCATATAGGCAACAGTCTCTGAGCTACCTGGTTCCCAGGTTAGACAATATTAACATTGTCTCCGAGAGTAGTATATAAATTTGTAAAAATTATTTACTTGGGGATTTTTGGAGTTACTGAACACAAACATCAAAACAGCAACGGTTCCCAAAATATCTGGGGCCCAGGAAGGACAGTCATAATACTGTCTCCCTGAGTTGTATGGAAATTCGTAACAAAATTACATTTCCACTCGAATTTTAATACATTATTCTCAATCATTTATTTAAATGTAAAGAACGGGTAATTTAATATTACAATAAAATGTGCAAACGTAGTTACGAATGTAGTTGGCTTTTTTATAAGTTATTTTTCAAAACATTATTTGAATATAAGCCTTTCCTATAATGTATAAATGAAAAATAAAAAATAATGTATGTAAAGGACTCGGTAGTTTAGATAAAAGTCATGTAATGCTTAAGAATCGATTCTAGAAGACAATGATAATACTTTCCACCTCAGAGTCCGTTGCCAACGTGATATTGGTGTTAGCGATACAAAATCACCTAGTAGCAAAACTCGACTTATTTTTATCAATATATATGAAATTCGATATTTATTATTTGTCCTTTTAGGATGCACTTGTTAAATGTATATTTTTTATGTATTTGTTTCATTTTTTCAAGATGCTTTTTTAACTACCGGTCACAAAGATTAGAGACGCTCTTACGAATCGAATGCAACAAACCACATTGAAATCCAACTCACTGTTCAAAGAATCGAACGTCTAATGCTTTATGTCCTCAACTACACTGAGCAAGTTTTTGTACAGGCAGTGTGACATAGGTAGTAAGGATATGGCCTCGGAGATTCAGCGTTTCTGCTATGCCAGTCAGAACAAGAGCTGTACAGAAACCGTACACCTTCTGTATATGACCTCTAGTGTATACTTTGAGCCATACAACCGGTATAGCTACTGTAGATTTCAAGCTCATACGCTGCTCGGACCAAGATACCTGTTGCTTGGACTGGGATATCAGCTATCCCGAAATCCAGGGATAGTAGACGTAAGATCATTCGGTATGACAGCTACAGGTAGGGGGATGTATGCGGTACTCAGTGTACCTTCGAAGTCGATCCAAGCACACTTTATGTAATTAGTACATTATGCGGAAGCATGGGGCAGCATAGCATCTCATAGCTCTAAGCTTGGCTGCGACGACTTAGCTGCAGGTATGATAGGCGTGCACAGATTCTGTTTGTTAATTTTAACGGAAGCACCTGTACGCTACCTAGCCAGGTAGTAAGCCTTAGGTTATTTACATAGCGTAAATATACCGTCAGGGTGGACTAGGTGTATTTGATTTATGTTGTTGATAAATCTTAGGATGCGACAATGTATCTACTGATATAGCATAGGTATACATGAGAAGAAAATCCTAATACTTTTGTACTTGTATGGTCGTTTCTTTTTAAGTTTAAATCTACCGTGGTACAAGCAAAATCTTTCGATTGATGGCACAGGGGGGGAAGGGGGGGGGGTCATCGTGGCTTAGAAAAGATGACCAAAAATTTTCTGAGTAAAAAATTTAAATAGAACATGAAGTCAAGAAAAGTGTTTGTAAAGTTTTAGTGAGAAATAACATGCATAAAATAATAGCTTTCAATGTTCTTTCTTCTGTTTTTGCAGGTATAAAATAATTTTATTTACTATAATTTTGTATATAGTGTAAATAAATCTTTTGTTTTCACAGAGAAACTTTATTAGATTCTAACTTTTAATTCCGAACCTCCGAAATTGATGATAAATTCTTTTTACAAAACAACATATTTGCGAACATATTAAGAAAATAGAAGAGGATTGAATGTAGAAATATTTTCATTACTTTAACAGAAATCTTATCAAAAATATATTTGGAAGACACCGAAAATTTACAATTTCAGGATTATTATCTTGAAAAAACTACTAAAGAGGCAGTTGAAACTAGTCCTACAGATGATACACTAAAAAGATTGTAACAAAAGATATTAGAAGATAAACAACAAAAATCTAAGATCCAAAATTTAGAGAAAATGGCAAATGATTTTATTATAAAGATATTTAATGGAAAAAACTCTAACACTCACCAATGGATAAATGAATTTAAAAAAGAGTGTAAATGTTTTATGATAATTGAAGACAGAAAAAATAGTTGGAATTTTTAAATCCTTGCTCCAAAGAATCAAGTGCAGATTTGTATAGTTGCTTAATTCAAAAATTTACTATTAGATCAGAAGTGAGCCAGTAAGAAAAAAATGTTTAGGAAACCTGTGTAAAGGAAGAATGGTTCTCAATCAGATATGCTTTTTGTTTTAAATATCAGGCATGTCCCTTGCTAGATTATGCTCTGAAAAAAGCAAAATTATTGCTTGAAGTCAGAAAATAAATAGATACATCTACACTTCTGGATCTTATAGCAGTTGGCTTACCTAACTATGTATCTTACAAAATTGACTAAGAAACTTCAAATAGAACCAAAGACCTCTAAAAAGAAGTAAGCTCGAACATCTTCTTGATTAACACGGCTCTATCCAGAATTATTTTCAGGAAAGAGTTTGGATATATATTGATACATATATACTAGTATATCTGTTATTTACTGATTTTGACTTTTTGATCATATAATTTCTGGAATCTCTTCGTTGTATCCTAAAATGATAATCCATTTCCTAAAAAATCGAAAATTTTGGATTTAACACGTGCCCCTAGACGCAATTTGATTTCCCATTTAAATAGCATGGGATTTTCAAACTTCAACCTTGATTGATTTTTTTGGCCACTTTAAGTATTTTTTGTGGATTTTCAAATCACACCATTGCATTACGTATCACTTGAACTTGATTTCTTGATTTTTTCCAGCTCAAAATAAGCAAGTTAAAAGACCTTTATATTCTTGATTTTTTGTTCTTCGAAGGCTTCGAAGGCCAAAATCGAACTTTTTCAACATGCTCATATTAAGCTGGAAAAAATCAATAAATCAAGTCAAAGTGATGCGTAATTCAATGGTATGATTTTAAAATCCAGAAAAAATAATTAAGGTGGTCAAAAAAATCAAGCAAGGTTGAAGTTTGAAAATTCCATGCTATTTCAATGAAAAATCAAATTGCGTCAAGGAGCCCGTATTCAATCCAAAATATTCGGGTTTTCAGGGTATATGTATATTACTGGGTGATTTGGACTTTATAGGGGGGGGGGGGGGAACCCATATTTCCCCCCCCCCCCCCCCCGCGTACCCCCCCGCCCCAAATTGGCACAAATCAAAAAAAAAAAATAAAAAGTAAAAAAGATCAAATATACACTGTTAAAAGGTTTTAAAAATTTGAAAAAAAAACCGTAGTAAATCTATAAAAAAGAGGAAATAAGTCAGTATTATTACGCTGAATATAATTGTTTGTTTAGAGAAAAGAATTAAGAAAATCAACAATAAAAAAATGTAAAAAACTGACAATAAGAAATAGATTTGAATATAAAAAGTCCAAAAAACACTAGAAGTAACACAGCTAATAAAATTAGGTAACTATTAAATGACACTTTAACAATTTCTAGAGTATAAGACTTTGGCTCAAATGTGTCATTAATTAATTAACATCTAATAAAGAAAAAAAAATTGTGATAGCATGCAATGAATAAACTTAAGGTCTGTTTTTGATGTGGATACAACAAATAGTATAGTATCCGTAGACATAGAAATTTTCGATTTTGAAAAACCATAAATATCTTTTCTTGTAGATCATGAAAATTTCATCTAAGATTTCCTAATTGGTCTGGACTGTATCAACAATTTCAAAATAATCTGAAATGAAGATCTAATAATATTGAAATATACCCATGTAGAAATTAATCCGAATCAAGATAATACAAATGTCCAAGTTTTCTGATGTACTAGGTGATAGACATAAAGAAAAAAATAGTTATACACTAAATTATTGAAACACAAAGCCAACAAGTGTGAAGTAAATTCTAATGAACATCTAGACGTAAATAGATTTAAAATAACAATGGATTATTTAGATTGACATCAACAATTGGGAATTGATAAGCTAGTAGATAAATATGAATCGATATTTGTCAAGGACAAATATTATATTAGTATTGTTAAAGATTATTAGGCTAACACCGACCTGATAGATAGTTATTAGATACCTTCAATTTTGCACGCATTTCTTGCCATCGGTTATCATATTATTCTTCTTTGCTCCAACTGCTCTGACCTTTCTTCATGATGTTTTAAAGACAAATGATTTCAGCAGAGTCAGAAATCAGCTTTTGTAGCTTCATATGAGTTTCTAATCGTCCTCAGTCATCGGACTATATACTGAACAATGCGATCATGCAGAATCAAGCAATAAACTGATTTGTTAGCGTAAAAATTATTGTGAGATTCAAATTCTAAACGCATATCTACTCAAGCATTTTTGAGCTACTAATTATGCTTGGAGTAGTCGATAACAATCATAGGTGCGATGCCCAGAAAATCATATCTGTTCAACATAATGGCGTGATCTTGACCATAATATGAATTGTGAAAATTAGCATACATATCATCCATTTATGCATATTGTTTTCTCGCTATATTGAGATCAAGATCTCCGTAGGGATAATACTGTAAATTAAGATAGAGTTTTACATTGTTTATATTGCAGTGATAAAACGAGTAGCATTATAACCTTTTTTATTTTGGCGATTAGTTTGGAAGACTAATATGACATAGCACATCTCCTCCAACTGATTTTACGTCTTGACGGTTTAGATATGTTTTGATGCTGTAGGCAAAAGTAGATATTCGAAGAGCTCCCAAGTTTGGAATATCATTGATATGGACTTATCTTTTTGTAAATAATTGAGCAGACGAATTGTATGAGAATCTGACATTGCCACATGGGGCATAAGCCATTCAAGCTTCAATTTGACTATTTTGAACTCTTTTGAAGTTGCTGGCTGATTAGTTTCTTCAGCAGAAATTCCTTGTGGAACAACTGCATTCAAGGCACTTCTTAATATCGTAATTATAAGTTCATGTTTCACATTAACAAGTATCTGATGATAGTCTTTAGCAATACCCAAAATCATGCTGAGAGGAATCATAACGTTGAAGTAGCCCTTCTTAGTTAGACTTAGAGCGTGATTATTTTTCTAACCTGTATTCTGACTCAATATATCTTGATCGGGTCTTAGCGTTAACCAATTTTTCATGAGGGTTGTCAGGCCAAAAATTTCACATGGTGACTCCAGATAGTTTGCACGAGCCCCGATGCGTCTATCCCCAATCTTTGATCGAGTGATGGGTGGTAGAAGATCTCTCTCAGGATACTGTGCTTTTGCACGAGCTACTCTCTAGCATGCTTTGCCTGATGCCCCCTACTGTAGCACTTGCCATAACACGAGCTCCCTTTCGAGCGATCTTAAGGTGAGAAGCTTATTTACATTATCGGCCGAGCAGTGATCTCTGCCTTACCCACACGACAGAGTGTGAAGTCCGATGTCTACAAGGACAAAACATCTGTTGATTTACGAATACAGCTGTATAATTATGATTAAATGCACTCGAGACACACTCCCCATCTCCAGGAATTGATGCGTATGCACTTGCTCTCTCTAATGTATCACTTGTAACACAAGCATACTCTTCTGTGGCAAGCATAACCACATTGTGTAAAACTGTCGGCAGGAGTAATACTATGCCTGGTCTGTCTTTCTTATCAATACACGTATTTAATGATGTGCGTTGCTGGCCTTGTCGAAGGCATAGTGCTAAGAGGCAGGGGTAAATGTTTCTGTAGACGAGCCATCGCGGAGGATGTTGTCGAGGCGGGCAAGAGAGCGAATGCGTGGAGGTTGAAAAGGTTTTTACAGATAAGTCATTGCGGAAAATGTTGTCGAGGAGGCAAGAGAGAGAGAGAGAGAGAGAGAGAGAGAGAGAGAGAGAAAGAATGAGAGGAAATATTAGTACAGGGTGTATGTATGCGGTCGGGAAAAGTGTAGTGCAACTCTTTCTTGCCCGCATTGACTTCAATCCACCGTACAGCTTGGGGCACTCCCCCTGGACGAAATATGATCCATTTGTGCCCACTCTCTTATCAGCGTAAGTATTCTTCTCAACGCTAGCCTACTCTCATCTTTGACGCGGTCCTTCTATGCCTGTTTACTCAACTGTGTTTTTTTTTATCATCATTTAACCTTAGTTTGTGATCTTGAGGAAAGTTTTTGGGGATGGGTCGCCTAATTGATAAAAAAAGTTTTTAATTATTACATGTATTTATAATAAATTAAAAATTACCAAAACGATTAATCGCCTGTACAGTAAACGATTATTCACTTCTTTCTAATTATTACACATCTGTCTTTCTTCGGATTGGAGTAAATATTTTCGGAATAATAGTTTCCCTTGATTTTTGGTTCAGTTGCCTCGACACGCTTCTTTAAAAGAGGTTTCCGGCAATCTTCATCATACTTGATCTTTCCTGTAAACGTAAATTAGATATGCATTTTTTGCTACGGCACACAAGTGCTGTGTTAATTGTATATTAGAACGTTTACCTTCGATCCAGCAAAACCCATGCTTTTGCATCGACTGCCAATCGTTTTTCCGACGAACATCCTCGGGTAAGTTAGAATAATTGCACGAAGAACGCACAATCAAATCATTAATCACTGGTCTTATGAGAGAAACTACCGCCACTTATTTCAATAAAAACTGTCGCGATGCGTTGAAAAAACCTTGGTTGGCTACAACATAATCATGCTTAAATAAATCCATTTTTCACAATGTAAGCTTGCAGTACTAGCACGTATCTGTCACGTTTGATGCTAAGTAATAAACTGAGCTGTGCTATCCGATGCTATTCGTTTATATATTTAAAATTGTTCCTACTCCTCTTTAAACAGCTGTAAGTGCTAAAATTTGTTTTCTGAAATCTACAAGACAGTATCGTACGTATAAAACGATCTCCATTATGTATGTGAGAGCTATAAATCATAATTTTCGATCGTAAGGACGGTTTGGGAAAAGTTTACATACATAACGACAATAACTTAAATTTATTACATATATTTATGATAATAACAATTTGGCAAAATGTACACTGATTTTTTTACGAATAAGACATCTTTTTCTTTAGTGTAGGTGATATCTTCCCAGTCCATGTTGAGGTAGAATCTTTTCATCCGTCTTACATCATCGACAGCACACACAGATCTATATGCGCCCTTATGATGAGGAGATGTGGTGGTGGTGGCCAATGTCGAGAGCTCAAACTATGGATTATCAGTCATATGATTGACTTAAAAATTGAACCTTTAAAGCCATTTTGTCTTCGATTCTCCAATTAAAAATATCTTCTTAGCGTCTTTCAGATTCTTACGAAGCACATTATCAATTTTCGTGTACTCGATATCACCTGACTGCAATCTAATCCATAATAGCGAAGCTCAAGCCATGCATTTCCACGTCTATGCTTCCCACTAAATCTGCAATAAAAAAATGGTGATATAAAGAAAAATGCTTGAATCCTATCATTGAGCACATAATATTTTTCTGCCTTCTTAAAGCCTGCATGTCTACTACATACTCCATTGCAGTCAATTTGATTATTGTCAGCTTATGTGCCATATTGATGAACAAATTTTTATTTTCTGCATGATTTTACAATTTTTACTATCTGTGGATTTTTCCTCTGATTGTATTTCCGCCCATTTCTCAGCGTGTTCGAAAAAAATACTTTTATAGTTAATTTAAGTGATCGCGAATGTCCGCTATATTAAAGTTCTATGTCAATTCTTTTTCATGGAAATAGTAGTCAGAAAGAATAATCATTTACTTCTTATAGTACAAATTTAATTAAATGCTGTAATACTTATCATAATTATCACAATTAAAAAGGGTGGAGAATCGTTTTGTCCCCGATCGCTGGCTGGGACTTGTCAGTATAGCATACTAGCGATCTAGCCACATATCAACACAACTAATTCTTGCACTGATACGCGTATCAACTGCAAGGGTGAGATTGATACTGTGCGTAAATGATTGGCATCTTTTCGTATATCGTATGCCGAAATATAAATTCAAATTAGTCCAAACTCAACTCCCGTACTCACTTGTTCGTCGATTCAATATTTGAATGTATAGAAAAACGATACTTTACTCAATTTTCACGAACAGAATTATTTTCAATATAAGTATGTGTGCAACTATATTGTAGCTACACTTGCATACGCTATTCCTCCATACCAAGCAAGTCCAATCACTGTTCAAATTCCAAGTATTGGTGCCTTTACTTTGGCGTGCGGAGTGTATAGGATAGGAAAATTGGAATAAGAGAAAAAAAAGAGGGAAATCATTTTAATTTCTTTCGAAGTATAGCACTGCAGTACGATTCTCTCAAAGTGTAGCACTACAGTTGGATTCCTATTGAGGTGTAGCACCGCTGTTCAATTCCTTGGGATATGTTGCATTACAATTAGATTTTCCTGGAAGTGTAGCACCGTTGTACGATTTTTGACGATAAATAGCTCTCTCTGTACATGATTAGCAAAAATAGCATGGGTATAAAAGCCTTTGAAAAAAATTAAAAAAAAAAGTTTTTGACCTCAAAAATATTATTCATCAGCCGTGTATTAAAATAAAAAGGTTCGAAAGAAATTTTTTTTAGATATACTGTTCCAAGATATGATTAAGTAGTTGATAATTTTAAATAAAATGACTGCCATTTATAAAACGTAGTTTATAAAATAATATGTACAAAAATTTCATGAATATTCATTATACAAATGTATTCATAGGTACAGTTTAGTTATATATTATTATTTAACAAAACAATCTAACCGCAATGTAAACAGATAATAATATCATTTATTAACAGTAACCTTATTAAAATCAGCTAATGATTTTTCAGCAACAAATATTATTTGATCATAAGGCAGACGGGCGTTATACACTTCACTTACACTATGTGACGTAATCATATAAAGAGTGTCATTTTTCTTTAAGATACTGATTTTTGTATAACCAGCCAAAAAACTTTACTTGATAAATATAACTGTACTATGGGTAGATAGCCAAGGGTCTTAGAACAATTTTTAAGAATTAAATGTAATCTTAAATGTATGCTGAATAGTTTTATAGCAATTTCAGTAAATATAGGTTACATTAGTGATTTAGTACGAGTATGAATTTTTCTGCGAGATAAAATCAATGTTAACATTTATTAGCAATTAAATAAAGAAACCATTTTTCAGCTTCATTATCGAGCCTTGAAAGAGCCCATGGATCTATTATCAAGCCCCTTCGGGCCCAATATGTACATAATTACACTGTTTGTATACTAAGATATGT
>JAPYYV010024481.1:0-11749 GCA_030522625.1 Copidosoma aretas
TTTCTATGCTAAATGCATTGGAAAATCATCTGCTGCCAGCTGGTCTTCTCACAAGGTGAAAAATTTTTTTTCCAAATTGTTTGTAAAACTCGTTTAACTGAAAATCAAGATCTTAAACTAGGCACAGCCCTTCTCAAGACCTCAAACTCTAGTGATGTGCAAAAAAAGTTTAATATTTAGAAATTCATAACACATTTTTTTGACGAACGCGAAGTCTTCTACCACGTTTTATAGGTAAATTTTTGTTTCCCAAACAATGTGTTTTCAAGTATTTTGACTGGCACTATCAAAAAACTAGATGCATTTAGGTATGTAGTGTAATTCTTCTATAACAATTTATCATTGCATCTTTAAGTACTGACGAGTTGAGCACAATTGGATTTTACACTCGCTCGTTTCCCTGGAAAAAACGACCGAACCTCCTTAAACCAAACAGCAGAAGCCTGCAGTGGGCAAGGCAAGTGAATTTTTTATTACCGAACTATATAGTACTATTTAGTTATAACTGAAAACAATACCTATATATACGCTTTAGTACATGGTGTACGTAGGTATATGTATACGGTTCGAGTTGAGTTGCCCACAGGCCTGGAACATATTCGCCGCGCCGTAGAAAGAAAGGGAGATATTATGTACTTCCATTCCAAACATTCTCGCAGCGTGGTAGAAAGAAAGGGGGATATTGCTTTCTCTCCTACGCCACGCCGCCCGCGCCGGCGCAGTCTACTCTCCCTCCCCTCAATCTTACGAATTTTCGATCAGCATCACGTGACCTGGCTCACCTGACGCGAATTTATAAGTTTTTCCCCATCCCAAAAAGTGCACAACGCTGCTAAAGAAGTTTTAACTTCAAAAATTACAACCATGGGTAAGTCTAGGGGAGAAGTGCTGTTGCTTTGGTAGATAGACTGTGACTCGCAGTAGGTTGCCTCTGGTAGCAGCACTGTATCAGGGGGACTGGAACTGAAGGACAGTGTAGAGAGGGCGATAGAGGACCTTTACAGGGTGGTGTTATTCCTGGGTGGGTTGGTATAGAAGTATGGAAACACTTAGGGGGCATCAAGTCGGGGATCGAGGTGGCCGCCGGGGCTGTCGGACGGCTCCAGCGGCTGAGGCGGGCTGAGCTGGCCGGGGCAGGCTATGCCACCTGGGCATGCGTGGGGACGGCCCCTGACCGCTGGACAACATTCCGGTGAAAGAAAAGAAGGAAAAGAAGAGAGGTGCTGACGGAGGCACTCCTAGCCCTAAAGAGGAGGTAAAAAAACCCCGTCAAGAAGCTGGGGGATCCGCCGGGGCTCCTCTTCCTATCGACCCGACCAAGGGATACAAGGTGGAATCCGAGGCCGAAGAGGAAGGGACGGAGGTCGTTAAGAAGGGGAAAGGAAAAAGACGGCTACTATAGACGGCGAGTGGACAACAGTAAAAAGGTCCAAGAAAGTGCTCTCAAAAAAGGGGACTAAACGGCCGAAAAAGGTCTCTGGGGCGGTGCCTGAAATTATCTTTAAGGGGCCACGTCAAAGGGCTAGGCCAGAGACCATTCTGGTCAAGCTGTCAGAGGGCAAAAAATACGCTGACGTCCTGGCCCTTATGAAGACGGTTGACGTGGTCGGGCTAGGGGCGAGGGTCAGGTCTGTTAGGGAGACAAGTGCGGGTAATGTCATTGTTGAACTGAGGGAGACGGCCTCCGAGAGCCGCGATGCGTTCGCCGCGGCATTAAAAGACGCTGTGGCGGACTCTGGCGGCATTTAGACTCCCGCTTTACGCCTAACCTGGGGTATCAGGGACGTAGACCCTAAAGTGACTGCAGTGAAGGTGGTTGCTACAGTAGGAGGCTGTTTTGACGAGGAGGCGATCCCTGACGTGGCCGTCCGGCTGTCAGCTGGCACCGTCAAGGAAAACCGTGTGGCCTACGCGGAGGCCTCGGCGTCGTCGGTAGCGGTTCTCGACAGGCAGGATTACTTATGGCTTGGATGGTTCAACTGCAGGGTGTGGCCTTATTCCAGGCCTGAGCGCTGCTTCAGGTGCCTTGGCTTTAATCACATTGCCAGACAATGTAAGATGCCTGACAGGGCCATAGCATGCTAGAGGTGCGGCCAGAAGTGTCACGTAGCACGAAACCGCTTGCATAAAGACGTGAGCTGCTACCTATGCAAGAGCGTGATCCCAAAACCGGACGTTCGACACGTCGCTGAAACTCCCAGGTGTAGAGTCACACAAGCGGCTGCAGGGGCAACTCAGAGGAAATGGCGCTGATGCTGCAGGTAAAACTCGATAGAAGCGTGCTAGCGCCTGACTCGCTGGACCAGTACGCGCAAGACCGGAGTGTGGACTTGCTCTTTATCAATGAGCCGTCCCGCACATTACCGGGTCGTGGCTGGTACAGCGACAGGACTGGATGCGCGGCCATCCTGGTACGCAGCGACAAGTTCCCGTCTCCAATACCGGAGGCGGAGCAGGGCTCGCGTGAATCAGGTGTGGACGCATGACCTATATAATTTGTTACATATCTCCGAACATAGCGATTGGCGTCTTTAGCGTGTGGCTCGCCGAACTCGAGGACGCTGTTCGCATGTGCAGGGAGAGTGGCGATGTGTTCCTGGCCGGCGACTTTAACTCCAAGGCCATCGCATGGGGGGAGCCGAGAACCGACTCTAGAGGACGGGCGGTGCTTAAGATGGCTGCAAGGCTTGATCTCACTGTCATAAACTCGGTAAGTTCAGCAGCGTTCAGGCGACCCGGCAACAGGGGCACGATCATCGATCCGACTATGCGACGCCACATGTAGCGGCGAGAATGTCAGACTGGAAGGTCCTAGAGAAGTACACGGCAGTCTATCACCAGTATGTCTCCTTCGTGATAAGCGAAGAAAACGGTGCGTATCCACGCAAAGCGCCTCGAAGGCGCGCTGCTAGGTGGAACGTGGCAAAACTCAATAGAGATGCTCTGCGAGAAGCAATAGCAGAGGCGCCACCTCTTGCTGAGCCTAATAACATCTCAGACACGGCAGAAGCCGAGGCGCTGGTGAAGAGCACTATGAGACGAGTCAAGGTATGGTGCGACACGTGTATGCCGAAAAGAGCCGTAAGACCTGGTCGGCGGTCGTGCTACTGGTAGACAGCCAAAATCACTGACCTCTGCGAGGAGGCGCAGCATCTTCGCCGTGTTGCGCAGCGACATAGAAGCCGTGCGGACGCGAAGGTGTCTGCTGCTGCGTACAGGGAAGCAAAAAAATGCCTGGTAAGGGCATACAAGGTGAGCAAGAACCGGTGTTGGCGCGAACTTATCGCAGAGGTGGACAGAGACACGTGGTGTCTGGGATATTGAATCGCGCTGAAAAGACTGCGCGGTTCCAATCCTGTGGCCCCGATGAAGCCTGCCTTTTTGGAGAGCGGGGTCTACTGCCTCTTTCCGGAACACTGGGGAGAGTCGGGAGTGTATCATAGGGGGAGAAGTCCCTCTCTTAACGCTTGATGAATTGAGGACGGCCGTGTCGGGGATGCCTAGTCAAAGAGCCCCTGGTCCCGACGGGGTGCCAGCTGAAGTCCTCAAGGTCATTGCCGCGGAAAAGCCACGCGTTCTGCTGGACATGCTCAACGCGTTTCTGCGCGTCAGTGTGTTCAGTGGACGTTAGAAGATCCAAAGACTCGTCCTTTTAGTTAAGGGAAAACCACCCCCCCCTGGTCCCGTCGTGATTTCGGCTGCTATGTATGCTGGACACTGTAGACGTTGGGCACAGAGCGGGGGATATGCTAAGTATCCCTCTATTACTGCGGCCGTTTGGAGCATCTACAAGATCAAGCTGTTAAAGTTTAGGCAGTGATGCTAGCAGCTTGAGTGCTGTTAGCGTATTTAGCAATATAACGCAAGGTGATCTGGAGTACATGGCAGAAAAAAGAGCTTAACTTCTACAGGAGAGGGAAGAGGAGTCTGTCCTTATAAATGCTGCTATGATAACGCTTGTAAAAACTCTTGCAGATATCCGTTTTAAGTACGCTAATACAGCGAAAGTTTTTAAGAAAGGCGTAGCGTCTGAACTCATGAGCCTGAAGAAAGCAGCAGACAGACGAATACTCATCTCGAAGAAGGAGAAAACTTTTTACCAAAATATAGAGGGAGACTTTAAGCATGTTCGAGCGTGAAATGAAAAAAAGGAGAAAGTCTGGGATTAGGCTCAGAGAAGGACTCTGAAAACAGCACTAAAAGAAATAGACAGAGCTAAGCGTACGAGGAGTCCATCGGAAAGCCCAAAAAGGTATGCTAATACACAACAGCAGACAAAGAAGAGCAAAATAGCCAAAAATAAACAAGGAAACATGAATTTGATAAGCCAGGGTGGCCCAATAAGGCAGACAGACTCAACAAAGGTGCTGATAAAGGTCGCTGCAGGACAGACCTTTGCCACCGTACTTAAGTTGCTGAAAACAGGCTTTAGCCCTGAATCAGTGGGAGTCACGGTGCAGAGCGTCGAGATGACCGAAAAAGGAGACGTCCTGATAAGTGCGAAAGGTATCAAGGACGTCACTGCCTTTTCCCAATGCGTTGGAGAAGCAGTGGCTGACAAGGATACAGTCCTTTGCAATGAGTGCAAAGTGACTGTTGAAGTCCGTGACCTAGACGCTTTCGTGGAGATACAGGAGATAAGGAGGTCGTTAGAAATGGCACTGGACACTCGTATCCAGGACACTGACCTATATCTCCTTAAGGCTAACAGGAGGGGGCAAAGGATGGTATTTGTAACTCTCCGGGAACCCCAGGCCAAGAAGTTTTTAGAAATAGCCAGATTTAAGGTAGGCTTTGTCTCCTGCCGAGTAAGGAGGACTATTGAAGTCATCAGATGCCACAGGTGCTTTGGAATTGAGCACCTGTTGTCATCATGCATTAAAAAGGACAGATCAAAGCTCTGTTTCAAGTGCCGGAGCTGCAAACCACGCAAAAAGGTCTGCGATGGTGAGGCAAAGTGCTTTTTATGCAAGGAGGGAGATAGAAAGCACGAAGCTGGAAGAGGAAGCTGCCCGGTCTTCAGGCAACCGGTGGTAGAAGCCAGAGCCAGAATTTCTTAAAGGCCTGGCTGATGGCAAAACAACAGTCGATAATCAAGGAGAAGAAGAGAGAGAAAATGTTAGCCTAATGAACCATGCGCACCTGAGCTGCGCTAAGTTTTATGACTTATCAGCAAGGGAAAGCATCAAGCAAAAGAAATGGCGCTTGCAAAACTACGGTCAAATGGTGAGAGCTAGACACGGTTGCCGATTCTCAGGGACTTCAAGTCTTTTTCAGGACTTAAGAGAAACGGCACCCCTAGCAACTGGTGGGCGAGCTTGCTCGACAATGCTGTGAGATACGATGTTCTCCCTGGTGGCTCCACCCTGCACACTATCGCTGTCCCTGCTGTGTGCTTAAATGCATTTCCCCTCCTACCACAAAAAAAAAAAAAAAAAAAAATACTTATACTACCAGTACTACTACTACAGCGACGGAACGACGCGGTGGGAGCGTCGGCACTTTACAAGGGTGCAAGGAAAAAACTGGTAAAGACAATCAAGGTCAGCAAGACCCGGTGTTGGCGCGAGCTTATTGCAGAGGTCGATAAAGCCGCCTGGGGCCTGGGCTACCGAATAGTCACAAAAAGATTAAGTAGCACAGGGTCGGTAGGGTTAATGATGCCGGCACTCATGCAGAAAGTAGTTAACACTCTGTGACCTACTCACCCAAAAAGAAGCGGGAAAACATTGCCGTAAGTTTTGAGGCTCCACTGTTTGCACAGATGGATTTGTCGTTGGCTTACCAACCTTACCAGGACGTAAAGCCACAGGCCTGAACGAAGAGCCCGATGAAGTATTGAAAATAGTGGCGAAGGAGAAGTCAGATGTGCTGCTGGACACGTTCAACGCTTGCTTAGAAGTAGGCATGTTCGGTGAGCATTAGAACATCCAACGCCTCGAGCTTCCGGATAAAGGCAAGGGCCTATCTGTGACCCCAGCGTCATTCCGGCCCCTATGTCTGCTGCATAATGCGGGGAAGTTGATGGAGAAAATGCTCTGAGCGTGTTTACGCGGGATAGTCGACTTAGCCGATAACCAGTACAGCTTTAGAGTGGGTCGATCAACATGCCTAGCGTTAGCTGAGGTTTTGGAGTTCGTCGAGCGGGTCTGGCAAGCCCCTGACAAGACAAGGAATACCTGTGTCTTGGTCACGCTGGACAGCAAGAACGCTTTCAATTCGGCAAGATGGTCCGACATTAGAGAGGCAGTATGTAGGCAAAAAGTACCGGATTACATAAGGAGGGTCCTGAATAGTTATCTCCCGGACCAAGTGCTCCTGTACAACACTACAGAAGGACCAAAAAAAGTAAGGGTGACGTCCGGGGTGGCCCAGGGCTCTTCGCTCGGTCCGGACCTCTGAAACCTCGTGTACGATGAACTACTGCGCTTAGAAATGCCTAAGGGGGTCAAGCTCGTTGGTTTTGCTGACGATGTGGCGCTTGTTGTAACGGCGAGATCCCTGGCTAAGCGCAGGATACAGTGGGGTGGTGCATCTAGGGTGTCGGAATGGCTGGGGGACCATGGCTTTGAGCTCGCTGGCCAGAAAACGGAGATGGTTTTTCTTACCAGGAAGCAATGGTTTAAGAACGATTTTCATGTAAATGTCGCGGGTGCGGCTATCTGCGAGAGCCACGCGGTCAGGTACCTCGGTGTGTGGGTCGATTTTTGACTCACATTCGGAAACCACATTATGAGAACCGCAAAAACGGCCTTAAGAGTGGCCGGGGCTTTTTTGCGACTGATGCCAGACGCTGTTGGGCTGCGAGAAGCTAAAAGAAAGCTTAACATCGTCCATGTCATGTTTAGTGACATCGACGTGTGAAGGGCTGTTGACGGGTTTGCCCAGTCAATAATTAAGGAGAAGAAGAGAGAGAAAATGTTGGCCTAATAAACCATGCGCACCCTAGCTGCGCTGAGGTTTATGACTTATCAGCAAAAGAAAGCATTAAGCAAAAGAAATAACACTTGCAAAACTACGGCAAAATGATGAGAGCTACACGCAGGTGCCGATTCTTAGGGACCTTAAGTCCTTTTCGGGACTTTAAAGAAACGGCACCTCTAGCAACTAATATGCGAGCTTGCTTGACAATGCTGTGAGATAATAATCGCTGGTGGCTCCACCCTGAAGTAATGCTAACGCGGTTCCGGGGTGGAACAAAAGCCACAAGGCATGGGGTGGGTTTTAGTGGGTATTCGGTGGTCTAATAAAATGAAAATTCCATGATTGCACGAGTCCCGCACTACCACTGTCTCTTTGATGTGCGTTAATACATTTCTCCTCCCTCCACAAATAGAAAAAAAAAGAAAACAACTACTACTAATAATACTAATACTACAGCTACTACTACTACTACGAGTACTACTTGCGTCACCTTGTCGTAAGTCGCGCTGCTTGCAGCCCAGGTCGGGTAAGGGGGCTTTAACATTAACAGCATACCAACTAGCCATGTATAGAGGTAATTGGCGGTGAAGACATTCCTATCACATACACACACTACACTGATACAGAAGCGGCGGGACTTGGTGGGATTCTCTCGTCTAGGTTGTCGGGGCCTTGCTGCTTGCTTGTGCTAAGGGATCTCTGGGAGGTAAGGCCAATGCGGTAGCCTGGATAATCCTGGGCTACTACCGCTAAAAAGGCTTGACATCTTAAGAATAAAAAGGACGTGGTAGGCTAGTTAACACTAGATTACTACCACTGAGAAGACTATATGGTGGCTTACACTAGAATGCAAGCCAGGAACCAGCTGGAACCGGGTTCCAGGATCACGTGCTTGGGGTTGGGTACTGGCGGGTCGGGCGGATGGGTCCAACTAGTTCCGTTGCTGACCGCAATCACCACACATACACACAAACACTTTTTACACATTTCCCCACATTACACGACTTAAATGTCGTCCATCCCTAAACCTAATCCTCAAAACACTTACATACTAATACACTAGCACATTTCCTCGTCGGTGACCGCCTCTGCGTGGATGCGGAATTGACACGGGAAACACATCACAATCGTACACACCTACACTACCCTTCCACTTAGTTGACCATTTCTGGAATTTCCTAAATAAATAATAATGGCCTCCTCTTAGGAGGCTGGCCCCGGGTAAAGGGGCCCGCTGTATTTTGCGTGCGGTGCTACCCGTGAGCGGCCAAAGGGAGGTCCTGGGCAGCTAGGCGCATCCAAGGCTGCGTGCCAAGGAGCCCCAAACTGTATTTGGCTCCTGCTGACTGCAAGACGGGAGGATGGATAGCTAGCCAGGTCCAGTCAACCGGCTTTGGACCGCGTTCCGGGTGGGTGGGGTGTGTGGCTTCGGCGGTGCGGTGCGGGGGGGCTTTGGTTGGTCGGGGCGGGGTAGCCACTGGTCGCCACGTCCTGGTTGACTATCGCCTTGCCTGGTCATGCTATCGTCCGGTCGCGTTCCCTATCCGCCTGATCCAGTCATGGCAAGTGCGTCCTGGCTCGTGACGTCTGCCGGAAACTCTCTAAAGTAGATCACTTTCTGGTTGGGGTGAGAAGCTTGAGGGAGTGGAGGTGGGCTAGCTTGTCAGGGCGTGCTATACCCTGGAATTACCTACCTGGTCCGATGCTGCCCCCTCAGTCATGCGCTAGGGAGGCCACGCCGGCCGCCTCTATAGACGGAGGGATCCAGATGGGTCAGTAGGGACCTTGAGATGAAACTCTTACTGTAAGGTATGGGTAGAAAAATTACAACCGCGGGTCAGTCTGGAGGAGAAGGGATGTTACTGGGGTCGACAGACTCTGACGCGAAGTCGGTCGCCTCTGGTGGCAGCAGTGTATCGGGGGGACTGGAGCTGATAAACAGTGTAGAGAGGGTGATAGAGGAACTGTAAAGGGTTGTGTCTACCCTAGGTGGTTAGTACAGAAGTATGGAAATACTTAGAGTGGCATCAAGTCGGGAACCGCGTGGCCGCCGGGGTTGTCGGGCGGCTCCAGCGGCTGAGGCGGGCTGAGTTGGCCGGGGCAGGCTCTGCCAGCCTTGGCATGTGGCGGGATGGCCCCCGACCGCTGGACAACTTTTCGTTAAAAGGGAAGAAGAAAAGGAGGAGGGGTGCTGGCGGAGGCATTCCTAGCCCTAAAAAGGACGGGAAAAAACCCTAGCAAGATAGCTGGGGGATCCGCCGGGGCTCCTCTTCCGATCGACCCGAGCGAGGGAGACAAGGTAGAATCCAAGGCTAAAGAGAAAGGTACGGAGGTCGTTAAGAAGGAAGTAAGAAAAAAGACGGCTACAATAGACGGCAAGTGGACCACAGTAAAAAGGTCCAAGAAAGTTTCCTCAAACAAGGGGACTGAAGGGCCGAAGGAGGCCTCTGGGGCGGTGCCCCAAATGTCTCCAAGGGGCCACGTCGGAGATTCAGGCCAGAGGCTATTCTGGTCAAGCTGTTAGAGCGCAAAAAATACGCCGACGTCCTGGCCCTTATGAAGAAGGTCGACGTGGTCAGGCTAGGGGCGAGGGTCGGGTCTATCAGGGAAACGAGGGCGGGTGGTGTCCTTGTTGAACTGAGATACACGGCCTCCGAGAGCCGCAATGCGTTCGCCGCGGCGTTGAAAGACGCTGTGGCGAACTCTGGCAGCGTTCGGACCCTCACTCCACGCCTGACCTGGGAGATCAGGGTCGTGGACCCCATAGTGACTGCGGAGGAAGATGTAGCTACAGTAGAAGGCTGTGATGGCAAAGAGGCGATGCCTGACGTGGTCGTCCGGCTGCCAGCTGGCACCATAAGGGGAAACCGCGTGGCTTACGTGGAGGCTCCTGCGTCGGCGGCGGTGGTTCTCGACAGGCGAGACCACTTAAGGCTTGGATGGGTCAACTGCAGGGTGCGGCTCAGATCCAGGCCTGAGCGCTGCTTCAGGTGCCTTGGCTTTAATCACATTGCCAGACAATGTAAGGGCCTGACTGGGCTAGGGCGTGCTGCATGTGCGGCCAAAAGGGTCACGTAGCACGAAGCTGCTTGCAACAAGACGTGAGCTGCTACCTATGCGAATGCATGACCCCAAAGCCGGACGTTCGACGGGTCGCTGGAACTGCCAGGTGTAGAGCCTTACAAGTGGCTGCAGGGGCAACTCAAAGGAAATATTGCTGATGCTGCAGGTAAACCTCAATAGGACTGTGCTCGCGCATGACTTACTGGACCAGTACGCGCGAGACCAGGGTGTGGACATGCTCTTTATCAATGTCGACGTCAATGTCTGACTGGAAGGTCCTGGAGGAGTACACGGCAGTCTATCTCCAGTATATCTCCTTCGTAATAAACGAAGAAAACGGTGCGATTCCGCGCGAAGTGCCTCGAAGGCGCACAGCTGGGTGGAACGTGGTAAAACTCAACCGAGATGCGCTGCGGAAAGCCTTAGTAGACGTGCCACCTCTTGCTGAGCTAAATAACATCTTAGACACGGCGGGAGCCGAGGCGCTGGTGGAGGGCATCATGAGACGAGTCAAAGAATGGTGTGACACGTATATGCCAAAAAGGAACACCAGATCGTGTCGACGGACGTGCTATTAGTAGACAGATGAAATTACTAGCCTGCTCGGGGAGGCGCAGCGTCTCCGGCGTGTTGCGCAGCGACATAGAAGTCTTGCAGACGCGGTAGTGGCTGCTGCCGCGTACAGGGAGAAAAAGAAGAGTCTGGTAAGGGCAATCAAGGTGAGCAAGAAACAATGTTGGCGCAAACTCATCGCAGAAGTAGATGAAGACACGTGGGGTCTGGGATATCGAATCGCGCTAAAAAGACTGCGCGGTTCCGATCCTGTGGCCCCGATGGAGCCTGCCTATTTGGAGAGCGTGGTCTCCTGCCTCTTCCCGGAACACTTTGGGGAGAGTCGGGAGTGCATCAGAGGGGGAGAAGTCTCTCTCTTCACGCTTGATGAATTGAGGACGGCTGTGTCGGGGACGCCTAGTCGAAGGGCCTCTGGTCCTGACGGGGTGCCAGCCGAAGTCCTGAAGGTCATTGCCGCGAAAAAGCCACACGTTCTGCTGGACATGTTCAACGCGTGTCTGCGCGTCGGTGTATTCAGTGGACGTTGGAAGATCCAAAGGCTCGTCCTTCTGGATAAGGGAAAACCACCTCCCCTGGTCTCGTCGTCATTCCGGCCGCTGTGTTTGCTGGACATTGCGGGGAAATTGTTCGAGAGGCTGATACAAACTGGCATACGAGAGGTTACCAGCCTCTCGGACAACCAGTATGGGTTCCGTCAGGGTCGTTCGACAGTCATGGCTGTGAGCGAGGTGCTAGAGACAGTCAGGAGGGCATGTGCGCCATCTTACAAAACGAGGAGCGCCTGTCTCTTGGTGACCCTCGACGTCAAGAATGCGTTTAACTCGGCTCGTTGATCCGACATCAGAGAGGCTTTAAGGAGACAGAATGTACCGGCTTACCTTAGAATGATCGTTGATAGCTATCTTCAGGATCGTGTTTTCCAGTACGACACTAAGGTGAGACAAAAAAAGAGGCGTCTGACGTCGGGGGTCACACAGGGCTCCGCCTTGGGTCCGGACCTCTGGAACCTCGTCTACGATGATCTTCTGCGCCTAGAAATGCCTCCGGGGGTCGGCTTTACGGGCTTCGCTGATGACATCACGTTGCACGTTACGGCTAGATCCCGTGAGGAGGCCGAGCGCAAAATACGGTGGTCGGTCGCGATTGTGGCGGAGTGGCTGCAGGATCACGGTTTTGAACTGGCGATCCA
>JAPYYV010024485.1:0-10006 GCA_030522625.1 Copidosoma aretas
GGCGGAGGGGGCTTTGTTGGGGGGGCCGCCGTCGGAGGGGGGGTCGTGGGGGAAAGGAAACCCGGGGGGGGGGGGGGGGGGGGGCGTGCATTTAAATTTGGGAGCCTTTGTTTCATCCGCAGCCGGGACGAGCTGGTGAAAGTACCTGAATAACCGTGCTCTCTTGACGATCCGACTTTCGTTGTTGTTGCCGTTGGTAATTTTGTATTGCGGCGAGTTTCCGTGTCGATCGATCGGTCGACGGAACATAAATCTTCGGCCTTTTTTTGTAAATTTAAGGATCCGTCGGGACACTCGATACAAGGCACGGGAAAAAGCGTACTTGCTCCGGAGGAATGCGCGGTGGAACCAACATGGGAAAAAACGCTGATGATCGGGACGGGCACTTGAGGGCGAGGGGAGGGCCGATCGAAGAGTCGATTAATCATTTTCGTCTCTCCGTGACTCTTTGAAAAAATGTTTCATTCCGTAAAATATCCCTACCGGTGTGTAATGCGTTTGACGGAATTGCCGGGCTCGCTCTTGCACGCGTTTTAAGAAGAAGGTTTCTCGGATTTTTGATGATTTTTTTTTTTTTTTCGCGACCGAGTTCTGTTTTACGCATAGGTACCTATACCCGGTGTTGGCGACTCAAAGGGGTCTCGGACGGGGCTGATCCATCAATCAGTCGCGTCGAAAAGCGTGAAAGAGTTCACGGTACCTAATGATCGAGCACGCCAGGCCGACAGCGCCAACGTTTTTTTTTAAAATTAAGTTTCCAACGGGTTTTTTCCGCTCCCAGCGCTCTTGCGCAACATTTCTTGGTTACAGTTTCGAATCGTATTTCGTTGCGTGATTCCGTTTTTCTACATTGGAGCTCGAGAAATTATGAAAACTGGGTGTCGAGGCTCGACACTCGTTATTATTATTATTTTAAATGCAAGCAGGTTTTTTCATGGGGGAAAAAAAAAGGATTAAAAAAACTTAAATGAAAGGGTAAGTTTTTTTTCGTTCCCCGCTCGAAGGATTTTCTACTGAGCAGCCGGAAGTTCTTCATTTCAAAGTCAATATGAAGGGGAGCACTTGTACAAAATGTTGTATTCTTAAATACGTAATTTCAGTTGTAATATTAAGTAATTTTCAAAGTAATTTTGTGATTCGAAAACAATTTTTTTATAGTATACGATTATCAGACAGCTCATTGTTCTCTGCGCTCGATGGAATACGAAAAATTTGTAAATAAAGACCTGTAATCGCGTATTTATTTATGTTGTTAAAAGATTACTCAATATCTCGACTTTGCAAGTCTCCATTCGATGTGACGTTGCGATCTCATGCACAATCAGGAAAATCTACGAACAATCTAGCAAAAACCGATCTCCGTTACGCTGATTGATTAATGAACTCGTTATCAGGGATGGATCCGATCTCAATCAAAAACTTACAAACGCGATCGAGGAATCTAAGAAAGTTTGCGAGATAAATCAGGTATTACGCATTTTCTGCGCTGATTTGGCGATTAGAGAAAGACGCGCTGATAAGATAAACGAAAATGTAGGAAAAAAATATATTGCGCTCGAAATCATTGCCAGTTCTGCGTTCGCGTGTAGGAAATTTGGCTGTCAAGTTCGTGAAAAATGTAGAGTGCTCGTAAAAAATTTGTTGGATTGAACTGTGATTCAATTCAATGTTGTTACTGTTTTGTGTGAATCTGTCTATTAGTAAACATTGAATTTTGATAGCGTTGCCTTATTTTGCCCGTTAATGTCGATAAAAAGAAGATAACACGCCAAGATTGCGGCTTGTCAAGTGTTTACATAGACAAGCATGGGCGTATCATAATTTTTATTGTTTACTAAATTTAAATGTTTAAAAAAAATGTTTACTTGTTATCGATTGTGCTCAGTTCTCAGTGATTCTTGTGAATTTGTTGGTGAAAGTTTTATGTGTCAAATTAGTTTATACATATGGACTAGTTATGAAGAATATCAAACTCACGACTGACTTCGATCCGTAAGTACGATGAAATACTACGATTTTATGATGCTTTCACGGTCAGCGATCGGATTATAAAAAACAAAACCAAAATAAGCCTTACCAGACCATCGCTGCTATGCATAATATACAAGATTGGAAAAAAAATAAAAAAATATAAATCACCACAGCGATCGGATAATGGCTCTCGCGTATCGATCCATGCGCATCCCTACACCCAAATCCCCGAAATATAATCACGCAACTAGAACAACGCACCCGAATCCCCACCTCCGATCGCCACAGGCCTCTCTCGTCGTCATTAGCGAAAGCGCGCAGCTGCTGCTGCCTGAAACCCGTACCCGATTCGCGAGCCCGCACCCCTTTGATACACATTATAATATTCGCATCGTCCGCGGCACGACAAATCACAAAATAAAGCAGCAGCAGCAGCAGCAGCAGCAGCAGCAACCCGCTCGCAATACACCGCAAGACAAGAATCTCAACGATCCCCGTCCGCCGGTTGAAAACCACTGCGGACACGCCGCGCGTCTGTATACGTACACACGGACACGACAGCCAGCCCGTCCGCGGGGGGAGGGAGAGAAAGAGGGTCTACGATAATTACACGGTGCGGGAAGAACACTGCGGCGGCAAGGTATGGGGGCTTCGATCGGCCGGTTTTTGAATTATTTGAAAAGAGACGGAGAGCCCGAGAGCGTACCCGCAATATTACAGCCCGCTATCGCGATTTGCTGCCGCTGTCACCCCCCCGCCTCTCGCTCTTTTGCCCTCTGTTTTTCAACTCTTTTTCATTCCCCTCCCCCCCCCCCCCCCCCCTTCTGTCTCGCTCTTTTGAGCACTCCACGGGCCTGGACCCTTTTTCCCCATCGGAATCCTGAGCTTGACGCTGGGCGCGGCTATCGACAGTGGCACGGTCTGCATGAGCCCTCGTCTCTCCAGAATTCGAGTATCGGCCAGAGACGCGATAACGGTCCAGCGCCATTTCCGTGAAACGACAAATTGCCCGCGTGATACGCGTTTCGAACTACATAGTACCTTCTCCATCTCCTTCGCGCCAAAGCGACTCTCGGACGGTGAGAAAAAGTGAAATTTCGCCCTGCCGAGTGAGTTGCGATCGAAAAACGGGGGGGAAGGAAGAAGAGGATGCGAAGGGGCGGATCGAGATTAGTCCCCCCTTACACACGCTGCGGGACAATCCACGCTCGTGGCGATCTGTCCTTATTGTTTTTTCTCGCTTCGTATACTTATACATAGGTATATCCATCGTGTGCACCACCCGTGCATCGACGCATCGAGCGGCCAAACTATCGGCCCGACTTCCTCGGCCGTGCAGGGACAAAAGCCGGCCGATTCTCGTATAATATACTCCGGGGGACGCGGGGCCAGATGTTATAATTTCGAAATAGAGGTAATACGTATCCCGGGGGGGGGGGGGAGGTCGATTCGGAATCGAGGCCGGCCGGCCGGGCGGGGGGGAATAAAAATTGCGAAGGGGGGGGCCGGGGGGGAGGGAAGCGGAAGGGCGAAGGGGGGGGCGAGAGAGGCCAATTCGAAGATACGGAAAGAGGGACGGAAAGAAAGGGAGGGCGGGAGGAAAGTGCATATAAATATACACGCCGCGCTATGGGTGCGTTATTGCTACGTGACTTGCGGGACCGATGCGGTTTTGGAGTCCCCCCCCCTTATACACGTCTCGATGATGCCAAATTACAAGCCCGAGAGTTTGCTCTCGCGACGCTTCCACGTGCAAGCTCCTCGATGGATCGGTATAGGTTTTGAGAAATTCAATCGTGGATTTCGGTCCGCGTCGCCTGGTTTTTCGAGCAACTTTAATACACCATCGAACTATCGTACGCGTGTACGAGTATACACATGTACATATAGTGTACGGGTGCGCGGCGATTTATTTAGCTCGTAAATTTAAAAAAACAGAGCCCCGAGAGTACAGCCGCGCGGGGCAAATTAAATTGGATATTCAATTTTAAATTTAATAACTTCACTTGGAGCGCGGCGGAGCCCAAGGGAGCAGCAGGGACGGGAGAAAAGGGGAGCGCGAGGGCCGCAAAAAAAGCGGGCCCCGGCCTCCTTCGTCGCCGTCCGCGTAGTATAATCCACACGCGCTCGCCGCGCCGATGCTCTTCCTCCTCCGCGTGCGCCGTGCTTTGCGCTTATTTTCCCGGCTCGCGTACGCGCGCGTTATCATCATTATTATTATTTGCAGTGCGGCGCGCGGGTCATTCGATCGTTCGGCTGCTCTCGTTTACGCGAAATTGGCTATAATTGCGAGCAGGCGCGGGAGAACGCCGCGCCGGTGTTTAAGCGCGAGTTTAACGCGCCTCGAATCGTAAAAGCCATCCCGTGGCCCTTTTTCTGCGTTTCGGGGCCCTTTCTCGCGTTACACACTTCCCCCCGTTCTGCTTTTCGCTTTTTGCCCTTTCGAGGCGGAAGACTCGAGGCCCATGTGTGGAATTCGAGGCGAGTACTTACACGCCGGGGGAAGCGCGCGCTTCGGTCGAGCGAAATTTGAGCGCTGCATGTGTTCTCTCGGTCTGGCATTGCTTATAATATGGTGTACGCAATTTTGCACTTTGAGCGTGAACGGCGGGGAGGTTTTTTCTGTATGGTTTCCCGTCATTATAGTAGGCATCACTCGAAATTCAGAGTTTCTTTTAAAAAATAATTTTTTCATGCCGACTTGTGGGGGGTTTCTATGCGAGACGATACCGGCAAAGTGCTTTGTACCATTTGAAGTACTACTACTGGTAAGATTATGTCATAGCGGAAATAATTCGGAAGAAAGTGTCAAAGGACTTGGAAAAAAATGTTAATTCAAATACTTCTCGACAAACTGTTTTCTTTGAAATTCATACTGAATTTTTCAATCGGAAAATTTTTTTTTGAGCAGTAACTTTGCTATAAGCAGTACTTAGTCAAAAACAATAAAGTTCCGTGTATCTTTTTCAAAGTGCCTTGTATCTTCAGAAAAAAAAAAATTTCGTTCTTAAAAAGTCTTACTATGTTACGTCTTCTCTGTCTTTCGACGTGACCGATTCCGAGTTAATCGCAGAGTAGAGGAAGAACTCTGGCTCTAGTCCTATCGCAGACGAAACCTCCCGAGGCAAGTCGTACGCACGGCAATTGCTACCGGATGCATCCATATATATTAACAGTCGAGACTGTTGAGAGTTTTCGCCACTTGCGGGAAGTCGCAATTGATCGCGTGAATCAAAGCCAAAAACTGTGTAAAATGTTTTGAAAATCGATGCAACTTGTAAACAATTTTAAACTTGAATTTCCCTACAACTTTTTACATCATTTGAAGGAAAACATATTCTCTGACTTTACTTGTCGAGAGCTCTACCGCACACCGCCACGCGGCCAAAGACGCAACTGACGGGTATTATGCATGGACGTAATCGATCTATCACGATCCCGAGCTAACAGAGAAATGGAGACATAGGTACTATATTTCGCCCATCTTATCCGGATTATTAGCTCCTACGATTGGCAATATTGTCGCACCTCGATCCCAATAAACCCCATCGACTCGCACAAACTCAGCCAGCCCACGAAGTCGCGCCGGTCCCCGGTATGACTCTGGACTTTGGTGCGCTGCTCCCGCGGATCGGGCTCTCCCCCCAACAGTATCTGGCCTCCGGAATCTCGGCGCGAAATGATTTTCGAAATATGATTAATTGCTCGAGCCCGTGCGAGTCACCGATGCCTCCGCGCCGCGCCTCTCCCCCTCCCCGCCGCTCGTTCGATCGCTCGCGTTCTCCAGCTCCGTGCCTTCCTGCGTGCGTGTGCTTTTAAATCCGCGCCCCGGCATTTTGTGCCCGGTAATGCTGGCCGAGCCAAAGGATTCGAGAAAATGGATCCTGCCTCTCTTTTATTCCTTTTTTTGTTTCTCCTTTCGTCGGCTCGATTTGAAAAATCTCGGCCCTGCCTACTCTTCGGTAACCCCTTTTTTTTTTTACCTTCTCTACTTCGAAATTAGTGATGAAAGACGGATTTTAGACCTTTCCACGTGTTTTCACCCCCGGGGAATTAACTTGCTGGAGTTATGACAGGACGCGTCTTATTTAGCGCTGAAACAGCTGTTGTAATAGAACGTCCATTCAGATCGCAGGTGATGCTATTCCAAAAGCAAAATTTTAATTTCTTTTAGTGTTACACCAACCCAAATAGAAGATAAATTTCTAAAACATTGAAGAAAAGCATTCTAGCATCTACAGACTGAAAGTAACAAAATATGTAATTCAGACCAAACACCATTTAACCTGCTAGCCCGGGGCGATCCCTCTTCCCCCCTTGCTTCGGTACAAACGACTTGGGGTTGTAAGCTCTGTCTCACCGTATTTTTAGAACAGCTGTGAGAAAGCGCTTGCTCTGTTTTCCAATTCAAAGTTACACCGTATTGGTTTTCTACTTGCACGGAGTCCACAGAGATAAACAAAAATTTCGACGGTTCAAAAATATAATTTTTTTAAAAGTTGTAACAACTACGTGGTTAAATGATTACACTTATGATATATTACCCTCACAGGGGAACCCAACAAAAATCAGGATCGTTGAACGATTTTGAACGTACAGGTTTTTTTCGTAAGGAACGACGAAATTATCAGGACCGCACTTGAACAAGTTTTATCCAACAAACTACGTATATACATATTCCCCAAATCACCCGACGAGAGGCCCCAAAGGCATCGTCCAATTTCTACAGACGCAGCAATCACGACGATACGTGAAGGGTAAAAGGGCAGTGCACCGCCGCGCCGGGGGACTCCCCACAAAGGCCCCGGACCGACCAACGCTCGCTTCGGACCCGAGAAAAAGATCGCCAGGCCCCGCGCTCAAAGCCGCGAGCGGACTCTCCCGGGCGCGCGCGCGCGTTCCCTCTTCATTTTTTACTTTCAAAAATCATGACGATGCTCATTTTTCTGACTCGTGAAGAATTCTTCAAACTGACGGCTCCGCGCGCCCGCGTCCGTGCGCGCGCGTATATATACGCCGCGGGGCCCTTTTTCTGGACGGCGACAGAGAGAGAGAGGGAATCGCTTTGTTGCTCCGTCCCCCCACCCCCCTTTCTCTCGTTATTCCAAAAAAAGCGAGACGGAGAAAAAGAAATGGCCGGGAGACGCGCTTTTTTAACTTTATCTCGCTCCGCTCGGGAGATCGGGTAATGATATATACGTTCCCATGAATGCGGAGTGAGAGAAGAAACAACGCCGAACGCGATCGAAATGCACGTCAATCAGTTCAAAGAGGCAGGCGGGCATGTGTATACACGTAATGAGACTGCTCTATGAGGAAATTCATTCGCTTTTTTTTGTGTGACCTCCGTTTCTGTCGATTATAATTGTTCCCCATTCTTCTTGGAGTTTCTTCTCTCCGGAAAGGTATTATGTATGCCAGCAAGTGCGCGCTCGTACGATTGTACGTATTCATATTTCGAGCTAAAGATCGATATCTCCCAAATGAATCGAAGGCACCCTGACCCGAGATTATACGCGACCGGCCGGTCTATACGTCTTTGCACGTTTGTTGTGTGGTGTACTAAGACCCGAAAAAAGAAAACAAAATCTCCTCGAAACGTCCAAGCGGTATCCACAAAAATCGCGCTACCAATTTTTTATTTTCGATAGCGCAAAATCTCGCGGCTTAGCTCCCCTTCCTCTGCCATCGTCCCGTTCGTACAAAAAAAAAAATCTCTTCGCCCCGAGCCGAGTCTCATTTCAGCGGATGATGCGGCTGATTTTTGCACCCGATCAGCGGCGGAATCGCGGTAATTCGAAATACCCGCGGTTATTGTTAAAATTAATCGAACGATTTTTCACGCGGCTTAACTGATCGAGCGCTCTCGCGCCCGCGGAACACGGAGCAATAAATAAATTGCCCGATAATGCCGCGTTTTTCCCCTGCGAATTTGAACCACGCGATAAATCACACTGCACCCGTGTATACATACTATACACACGTATTTATCCATTACTGCCGTCATTATGTACAAACGACCTGACTTTTGAACTCCCAGCGCGATATGACTGATTTGAGGGGAAAGAGAAAAAAGGGATTTAAAGAAAAAAAACTAGAACAAGACTCTCCCCGTATTCAGATGAAGGCGCGATTAGCCACCAGCGCGGGGGCATTTTTCATCGGGGATATAATGTACCTGCAGGGGCAGCACACCGTGGGCCGCGATTCAATTTCCGAGCAGATCTCCCCGAGAGCCCGGACGATTTTTTCATCTGCGCATATATATTGGGCATTATTATCATCGGCCGGTGTGTTCGGGGAAGCGTCGAAAATAGAGCGTATCGCGCGGGAATCCGCTTCTGCTCATTGTTTTCTGAATCTTTATTATTATCATCATCATCATCATCATTCGAGGGAGCGGGGTGGGGACCCGAGCGTGCACGCACAGATCGAATCTCGCGCGCGGGGGGGGGGGGCAATGATTTATTTATGAGCGGAGATGGACTATCGACGGACAAATTACTCTCGAGATTCCCTTTCGGAGAAAGATCTCTCTCCCTCCGCTCTTTTCTTTCCTCCTCTCGTCCGCGGAGGTATTCGGAGCCGTCAACTGCCTCGGAAGGCGCTTGGCGACGAAACGCCCCGACCCATCGACGCCGCGCGTATTGTTGATTGTCCTCCTCGCAGACGGGGACGGACGAGGTTTGATTTTTGAATTCTGAGAATCCATCCGTGCGCTGAGCGAAATTGAAACACGCGACTTTTTTTTTTTGTGAAAATAAACTACATTCAAAGATAATTTTCACGTATCTGTGAATTGTCTTTCAATAAAGAATAGGACGATTCAAGTTCAAAATTTAGAAACAGAGCTGAAAAAAGTGATCTTCTTACTTTCTGATTTTTAATTATCTCTTGTGTTGATTTAATAAATCCAATTCATCACACGAGTCGGGATTCGTACATTTTTAGGCACGACTGCTTCACAGGAGTGCCTTATATTTTCACTAGAGCGAAAAGTGTAACCATCTATTAAATGACTATTTGGTACATTGCATAAAATAAATTTTGATTTTAATATGAGTGTGATCCGAAGTGGTCCTATGGTGTATGTAATCAACCCTGTGTGTACGTAATCAAGTTTCCCGACTAACTCAGGTAATTTTCATCTGATTAACCTCCAACTTGTTAGATATCTTCGTCTTCGCTATAGAACGTGATGGTTTGAAATCGGAGAAGTTCCGTCTCCGGGAAAAAAATTCCCAGCATTTTTACTACAGAGCTTCGAGGGGAAAACATATCTTTTTTCGTTGTAACTTTGAAAATTAACATCTTAAGCTAGGGTGTTCTGGGAAAAAGTTGTAGATCTCAATTAAATACAACTTTTGTCTGCAGTACACTTTTCTCTAGGAAGTCAATTAAATGCCCTAGGTCGCAAAAATAACTGAAAATAACTTATAAAACCATTTTTCACCCATAACAAGAAGAAATTGACATTTCACAACGAAGTGTTAAATACAAAAGTTGTAGATCGTAAAAAAGTACAACTTTTTTATGTCATACGTTTTACTCTACAGTCTCATCCTGACGCTTTAAACAACGAAAATCGTTTTAAATTGCCCAAAAAATCGTTTTGTGATACCTAATTTTTTTGTTTGATAGTTTTTATCAAAATGTTAAATACAAAAATTGTGAAACTAAAAAAAATACACTTTTTTTGTATTCAAAGTTTTTCTCTAAAGTATTGTTATAATGCTTTAAATGACTGTAATCGATTTAAACTGGCTAAAAAATCGTTAGCAGTTGTGCTTTACATGCAAAAGCTTGTAAGTTAATAAAACGTCATTGAACCTGAATCCGAGCAGATGAGGAGAGAAAGAGGTGAACTTCGTGTAACCTGCCACGCGATCATGCACAGAGCCAGGGGATGTATATACTTCTACTGAGCCACAAGCTGGAGAGAGTATCGTCTGTTGCCCCCTTTTGAATACACGTAACTGCCGCAAGTCCGTAGATGGTAACGGAGCATTTTTTGCACCGTACCATCTCCCCCCCC
>JAPYYV010024487.1:0-11146 GCA_030522625.1 Copidosoma aretas
TCAAGGAGCAGCACTCGCGGGGCTGAAAGCTTTGCTAATCAGAGTTACGCGCGCGCCGCGTGCAAACGCTGGCGCCCGTTTTGCAGGCGGCCGTTGTTTCGGCTCGCTATCGTTCCGGGGGGGGGTACGCGGGAACACGTACGGGGTACAATCATGCGGACGTGCGTATCGTCAAATATGTACTCACGCGAGGATTTCGGGAGCGGCCCTGCCGGTGCGCGTTCTCAGAGCAAACAGCTGGCCCGTGAATTTGAAAGTTTCCGGAGCCAATGTTCCGCCGCGCGCGCGGAGGGCAACGGTTGTCCTATCGGCGAAAGCCCTCGGAGCTGAAAGGAAGGGAGAGCCAAGGGTGCGGTGGGCCCGACGGGACTTTCGCTCCGGTCGTTTTGCATGCGCACACAGAATTATGAGTAAAACTACCGTACTCCGAGCCAAAAAGCCCAGACGGCCTCGCGTGAATGATTCACGAGAGAGAGAGAGAGAGAGAGAATCCAGATGGGAGTAACAGCGATGTCATCACCGACCGCACAGAGGGAGATAACGGTCGCACATCTGTACGCATGCACGCGTGCAAATACGCCCAATACGTACCGCGGTATTGTATTCGAGCGTCGTCGCCCGCGGCTGGCATCGAGGCGCAAAAGGCGCGAGGGACGATAATACACGGTGTATTACAAGCGCCGCTCGGTCTTCCCGCTCTCCCATCGTCCATCATGCATCCCCCGAGATCGACGAGTCGTCGTCGCTGTCGCGCGTCCCTCTGTACGGCACGTACCCGTCGGCTATCGTCGTAAATACATATAGATCGCGTGACTAATCGATATTGATGTAGGGGGTGTGTTCTCTCATCCGCGGCCCACGCCAAGCCTTTCTCTCGCTCGCTCCGATGGAGGTTCGACGCTCGGGGGGGGGGGGGGGGGGGGGGGGGGGGGGGCCGGCCCCGCGCCCCGCGGGACTCGCCGTCCTCTTGGAGCTTGAAATACACCACGTGTATCACGGCGGACGGGCGGGGCGGGAATCGTGAGGGTTTGGCTTCAAAGAGGGCTCCCTGGAGGCGCATGGAAGTTGTTCAACAGAGCGTGTTAAAGTTTGGACACGACCGTCCATACCTGTATTCCACATACGATGGACCAAGGGGGGGTGATGGATTGGACATTAATCGTCTGTCTGGCCGGTCGAGGCACGCGTCGCTCCCAAAGTGTAGTCATAGTTTGCGGAACCGAATCGAATCCGCAGTGCTCGTCATGCACGTGTGGATAAACAAGTTCCCGGACTGACTCGCGTGATGAATTCTCCCTGCGATCGGATCGTTTGATTTTCGCGTCGGAACGTTATGCGCGGCTCGTGCGGTTGGACAGGTTTGCTGTACGTTTTTTCAGCGCCCGTACGAGCGAGACACCCCGAGGAGAATGAATCTGTTGTCCCGCCGTTACCTCGGGAATCGATGCTGCGCGCGAGCGTGCTGTTTCGGAGGAAGAAAGTTTCACGTCGCGGTGAGATACAACTCTTGTTCGTACGCATCGTATTTATTTTCTTCCGAAAGTTTGGATCAACGCTCGGCAATAAATCGCAAAAATAACTAATGATCGTTTGGGAATTGGTTCTTCGACCGCAACGATCGAACAACCGATACAACAAAATGACGAATACAAAAGCTGTGCATCTGGAAAATACAATGTTTCTCTGTCGCGTATACGCTTCAAACCCAAGATGTGACGTAGTTCCTGCATAATCCAACTCCAGCTGAATAATCCTCGGTTGTCCATTGCAGTGTGCAGTGGTACAGTTAACGGAGTTATCATTTCAGGACAAACGGCGTGAGTTTAACCTCGTAACATTTTCTCACCGTTTCGGCCCAGGGAACGAAAACGCCAGTCCTGCCATTTCTGCCGTATGCCGTATCAATGAATTAAAAAAGTCTAGCTCAAAGGAGAATCGTTCGCGAATTAATTCACATTCCCGGAGGCATTGTCAAAGGTGTGCCTTTTTTTTCTTTTTTCATCTCGATGGACCTCCGATCGGGGCTATTTCAACGGAATCCACGGCTCGCGATCACGATCGGCGGTATGCGAATACATTTCGCACTGTGTGCTGGAGAGAGCTATTCTTGCGTCAACGTACGGTACGCAGGCTCGTGTGAAACGACACATATCATACGCCCGTGCGAGGGGGAAAAAATAGGTACGTGCAATATTACATTCCGGGGGGTGGCAATCGACCGCGCGAAAATGCTCCCCTCTATACATACAGCGTAACGGTGCAAATTTATGTGCGCCAAAATACCGCGCGTGTGAACTTTTGGTCGCGCGCGATCGCGTTGGACAACCAGCGGCGCAAATTACCTTTCGGCCCCCGATGTCTTGGGAAATGATACAAGTTTCCGCGCTGCATGCGCCGGGGGGGGAGGAGAGTCAAGGAAAAGTGAGTTCAGCGCGGCAAAAGACGGGAGATGAGACGACAATAGAGTGAGACGTCGCGGCCTCGGCGGATGTGCATAAAATCAGCGCGCGCCCGGTGTGCGGTATCGATACCGACAACTGGAAATTTCTCGGGAAATTTTTCATTACGCAAGCCGCTGCCATTGCGCGCGCGTATCTGTATACCGGGGAAAACTCGCGCAGCTCGTGAATTGAGAAAGCGCAAAAAAATCAGCGCTGCGGCGTAATTAATATGAGAGTGTGCGGCATCAGTTACGTATATATATATATATATAGAAAATAGCCTCGCGATGCAGATTGCAGAGCAGAGAGCCCGAGGCTGGTCAGTTATCTGTGTGCGTGTGCGTGTACATTTGTGTGCGTAATACACGCGTGCATGCATACGGCTGTCCACGTAATCGTTTGAATAACGAGCACATCGCGAGCAGATAGCGGCGTCGGGGAGCGAGACAAGTCGGGCTTAATTACCGATCCGACCGGCAACAGGGGGAAGGAGGAGGAGGAGGAGGAAGCGGCGATAGCTGTTCGATCGCTCGCATTTCTCGCTCGATGTTGGCCATCGTCAGGAACACGCGCACGCGTATTGTACCTATGTAATATACATATGCTATATGACTTCTGTACCGTGGAAGCTTCGCGCGGGTGTTCCGGAAAAGTGTGATGTACCGTAGGATCCGGCTCGCCGAGACGCGCACGAGAAAGCTCTTCGGCTCGTCTTTTTTTCATCCGATGCGTGATTTCCGAGTATACGGCATCGTCGATCGCACAGCGCTGGTAAAGCTTTTAACAAAAAACACAAAAAACAACACCGGTAGGTGGCTTTTTGTATACGGAAATGCGGCAGGTAGCTTTTTGTTTCCCTGTCCGAATGTTCTCGCGCGGCACAGTTTTCCTAAAACATGTTCCAGAACCCCCGACATCCGGTACATCATATGCATGCGCACGGCGAATGATTATCCGGCCAGACGAAGAAAGAGGAGCAGCGGGCGTACGGTACAATGGTACACAGGCGAGACGTCTGCTCTCTCAATACATATATACACTACACCCCCAAGCCCGTATCACCGATACACAATATATGTATACGCGATGCACGATAAAAAACTGCCGGGCCGATCGCAGCGTCAGAGCACAGCGAGCCGCGCGAGCGCGTGCCGTACAAATATACATGCATACAGATGTGTACAAGCAAGCGCGCGCTCAAGGTTCTTGCGAATTTCTCTCCTCCCTTCGTTCGTTCGTTCGGCTTTCCTCCCCCGCTCTACCATTCTGCATTTTATTCTCCCGTTTACAGCGCGTCGGAGGTGAAAAAAATCCCACGAACATCATCACCGCTCGATGCGCGTCGCGCCGCCGCTCTGCACACTTGCTTCGATAGCGCGAACAGACACAACATTTTTCATATTTCCGACGTTTGCCCGGTCTTCCGTGTGTTCGTTCGCACATCTTTGCGGAGATTTTTCGCGCGCCAAGCGTTGTACTCGCAAGCGTTATACCATATCGCGCGCGTGCTGCTGCTGCTCTCTCTCTCCATCGTAAAGTTACAAGTTACAATTGCAGCCGATCTCCCCGGGAACTCTCTGGCGCGCGCACGGACGACACGGATCGATCACGATTCGCGCGAAGGTATGAGCAATATTAATCAGCGACTCTCGTCGAAGTCGCTCCGATCGGTTGTTCTTGCCGCGGCATCAGAGCGAAATTACTTGCCGAGTCCGCAGAAACTCATTAGATCATGCATACAGGAGAGGAGAGATCGTTTCTCGCTCGCGTCTCTCTGTGGGCGCGCAGTCCCAAGAGACTAAGTATACAGTTGACCGAGCCGAGGTTCCCCGGGACCGGCTGTGCAAGCACGAGATACGATTTAGTATATAATACGAGCGCCCGATGATGATGATGATGATGATGATGATGATGATGATGATGATGATTTATTTATGCAGCCAGGGCATGCGCCGGCATAAGTTCAGAGACGGAGGGAATCCCCCGTCTAATCGATCGGTACATACCCCCGCGCGCGGCTATATTAATTGTTTCGTTTTCTCCATCGAACGAGCCGCGCGGTGCATGCAGGCAGCAAGGGCTGCTGAATATTCCATCTCGGGGATCATTTCTCTCCTCTCGGCTTGGCGTTATTTCGCACTCGGGCCCGATTCGCTTCAATTTTTCTCTCCGATGCTGGCGTATCGTAATTTTTCGGATCCGCGCGCTTTTTCCACGAGAGAGACCGGTCCAAAGGCAATTACAACTTTGAACACACAGTATAACGATTGACAAACTGTTCCTAACAGTATATCATACATATACAGCGAACAGATCGGTATTGTCTCGTACATAAACGCGTGTCTCCGATGCGCATACAGAGGGCGAGCGAGCGGTGTAATCGAAGGGCAATAACGCGGGAAATATTTCACTCGACCCGCTGCTGCCTGCAGCGCAAGCTTGTTTTTCCCCCGCGCGATGTGTACAGGCCGAGTGGCAATTTATCAAGCCAAGATCGATTAATTTAGCGCCGCGCCGCCGCGGGAAACGCCGAGTCGGTCCGCGAGGCAGTTGAGTGAGTCGAGTAGTCCGAAAATACAAAAAAACAAAAACGAACTCTATTATCCGGATGTATATACGTATCGCGCGCTCTGGGTGCCGCGGGATTGATATTGTTGATGGATCAGTACGGACAATCGATGACAGTTTGGGATGCTTCTGTTCGAAGCGGATCAACTCGCGTTGGATTGGTTTGGAAAAAAAAATTCGTGTTTTTTTCCATGCTTTTGATCGAAGAAAGATCATCGAAATACCAATTTGTCATAAACATATATTACGGTCAAACGGAAAAATTCTAGTTACGAGCATAGATAAATCCGACTGCTTTTCACACCGGCCACCCACACTGCCAAGTTTTTCGATTGTTGGGCGTTTCTGAATCACGCGCAGCAGGAAAACCCGGGGACCGAGAGAGAAAGCGATGGCCGAAGATGAGCCGGGTATATAATATACTCTCTCCATGCGACCCCGACGCCGGATATCATAAAAGTTTCGCCAACCCCGCACCGAGAAACTCCGCGGGGGAAAACACTTTCTAATTACAAAACGCTATATCAGCAGCAGCAGCCGCTCGGGGCGGCACAGTGTCTTGAGGGCTTACTTTGCCTCCTCGCGATTTCTCTTCCGCGGAGGAACTCCATCAAACTCAAACTCCTCCTCCTCTCTCTATAAATCGTCTATCTTTGCTTGATCGAAAACACCTCTGATGGCTCGATCGGATAATAAGAGCGGGCGTTTTCGAAAGTAATAATGATATCTGCCATCCAGTCGACATAAAATCACACATATTCGAAACGCAAAGCTTCGGCTCGCATCCATCACCGAATAATGATGATGATACGTCAAAACTCGATCGCGCATCGCACAAAGGACGGCCGTAATTAATTTGATTCGCGCACAACAATAGCGCACCCTCTTCGTGTACCACTGCCATGTTGTATGTATTCAATGGCAGCAGAGTGCGCTTCAATCTCAAAGAGGAAAGTTGAAATGATGGTTATTATATAATAACCACGAAAATAAAGGGTGGTATTCATCACAGCTCTCGAACTTTGGTAAGTACCGTACATATTGTGTACTAGAAGGTTATCAAAGACAAATGGAGCATAAAAGCCGGGGCGTTTGCAAAGCCCCGACGGGTAAGTACATATTGCAGTACAGTCTCAACTAATTGAATAGGTATATACCCCAAGGAGGTCGGAGGATCACGAGATGCTGCTTCGGCGTCGTTGTTGAGGATCGAGCGAAACGAGTTTTTTATGACGACGACGATGTATATGTATATACATATATTATACCGATACAACGCTCACTTGTGTACACAAACCCAAAGCCACGCGTATCCGAAGGGATGAGCATTGCATATCAGGTTATAAACGTTTCTTGTAAGTACCGGACTTGGGTTGTATACAGTTCGGACGGGCGTCACATTTTGATACGGAGCGGCGGAAAAAGCCACCCCCGCGCGAGTACACAGCCCAATATCGCCGCGGACCGTTTAATTGTGTTTAGCGCGTATACGTATACCCTGGGATATCCCGAGCAATGAGGTACGTGTTCCGACTGCGTGAGGAGGAAAAGGGAGGAGAGCGGCCGCGCGCGTTTGCTTAACCCCCGCCCCGGTCGTCCATACACAGACTTGCTAGGTAAGTAAGTAAATAGAGATTTTTCACTCGGTGCCCCCCGCCGAGCTGTACTTGGACTATAAAATTCCATTCATGCGTAACTAAACCAACCCGGGATCGCGAGCTCCACCCTAATGGGGCGATGATTACCTTTTGATTCAAATCGGCTTCTCTTCGTTTGACTTGTGCGATAGCGGCTGGTGCAAACATAGTTGGTGGGGTCTTTTTAGAAGAGAAAGGGCTCCCGAGAGCGAGTATTACTTCGGAAAAAGTTTTGCCATGGAAGGAAAATCGAGGGCCCGGGAAAGAGTTTGTTTTCGTTGTCTTACAGTCGAAGCACGCATAACTACTCCGAGAATGTTGGTTTTGTATGAATATGTGTATGATTGGTTGGGTAAGTGTCAGGTTTTCCTCGATAAATTATCATCGATACAGATTTATCATCTCGTTTTGCAATCGTAACGATTAAGTGCATTTTATTCCTATACGCAAGATTTTGGCAAAAAGTGGACTTTTTTCTATAAAAAAGCACACCCTGGTCGATAATACTACTTGTATTGTACATACTGAGAGGCAGAAAAGATAAATTTAATGTCTCCAAACGGCATGTCGCCGACCCCTCCTTCCGATACGTGGGCGTCAATAAAAACACGATCCGAGGAATTCTTTATTTTTCCACTGGATACGTGATGTAATATCTTATACGGAACATCGTTTTATTCATTTATTCGTTTTCTTGGCACGTCTGCTCCACTCCACGTGATGTTTTACATCTATTAACCGGAGCAAAACGTGCAACGACACTTATTTACCTTATTCGTTTTATACTAAGATATCACGCATATGTCCACAAAGGGCGTTCAACGATTCTCTTGAACACCATCGATTATACGGTTGACATATTGCGTTAGAAAACAACATCAAGCCCAAGACTTGAATATATAGAAAAAAGTAAAACTCTTTTGTGCATGAACACTGTATACGAAGCAATTAAACTTTTTGCTCCGATGATAAATTAATTAGTCGCGTGTTGTTGTGTGTAATTTCACAAAAAAAGTTACGATTCTACCTATTGTGGGGAACCCCCAACTGCGTTCATGTTTCATAGAATGGCTCGTGCGTATGGATGTGTAACTATATGGTAATACAAAATTGTAGTTATACAATCGTTTCGCCTACCTCGAGCACTTTTGCAAACCCTGGTACGCCCTCGGGGCCCAGGGACCGCCCTGGAGGGATGCACATTTGTGACGAAAACTACTATTATCTTACAAATCAGCATCATGAGATGATACTTACCGATAAACGATATTCGAAATTCCATCGCGTTTTTCGTGTCATTCACGTATTGACCAGCATACTGTATGATTCGGTGTGGTTAAATTTTTTTTCAGTCAGTTATCGGTAACTAATATAACCGCGCCTCAATTTGTCCTACTCCACTTGGACCAGCGAAAATAAGGACACGGGTGGTAGATTCCTTATCTGCATGCCTGCCTCGGAACACATGAGAATTTAATGAAATTCTTGGCTAATGGAGCGATTTAAATTAAATGCCAATCGGCCGTGTCGCGCAATACATTGTACACCGCACCGATACGAAGCCAGCTGATCGCGTTAGTACCTACACTCGGAAAAATCGCGTATTTTTCTCTCTCACGCTCGATCTCCGCGCAACCTTGAGCTCCATAGATACCCGAACTAATAAACTTCTGCGATAACCGGCCGATTGTTTACGTTGCACTTGGAAGTTTTTGCCGGCATTTGCGCAACGGAGAGCCGGTTCAGCGAAAAGTTCGGCCGCGTGATTGTCACCATTTCGCCGGACTTTGGATGAAGAAAAAAGCACCGATCGAACCGATATTTTCTCCCGCAAACGCTGCATTACGAATCCAAAGCAGAGGGTTCAAGAAGGTCAGTCGGTTAAATTTAGAAAATCGAACGTTCAGCGAGGGCACGTATAAAAGAGCATGAGCCAGGCGCTCGATCATAAGCTGCCGAAGCAACCGCAGAGCTAAGTAGTAGTGTTTGGTGTTTCGCTCTCGAGGATCCCGATCTGTTTTCGGCCGAAATGAGGGTCCTACGCACGCTCTGTCTTCTCATGCTGGCCGTCATGTTCGTCGTCGCTGGCGTACAGGCAGCCACTTCCGGTCGTAAGTTATGATGGTTTTCTTTTTCAGCGGTATTACATTTGCTTTTACGTGGTTTCATTTATTTTTTTCCAACCGCATGTTTTCCGCAGCAACGTGTAACGAGCAGGAGTGCAAGAAAGCTTGCAGCCACGTTGGCAGCATACCCGGCGGCGAGGGCGGAAAGTACTGCGTCGACGGCAAGTGCAGCTGTTACTTGACCAAGCCTTGATTTTGCTTGCCGACGAACTCTGGAGGTATTTCGCTTTGTTAATTGCGTATGCGTCGAGACGGACGATACGATCAAACACGAACGTGTATACTTGGAGTTGATGAAAAATAAAATTTATTTGTACTCGTACACGTGTGATTTTATAAAAAATGTACCTACATTTTAACCTTGGCAAATTAACGCTTGTGTGTATAATTCGTTAATTATCATGGAGCAATAAATACATTGTGCGTTCAATTTTTTTGAAATCGCAACAATTAATCGAATTCGTTATTAATTCAGATGCATCCATCAGACTAATTTTCAGCGAATCTCCGATCACCACAATTATGAGCATCGCAATTTCTGATAGCTCCTGCACGCTAAAGCTCCTCGGTAAGTATTTATGAGTTCTTTAGCATACCCTCAGCCTTCCGATGTCAATTAGGGCAACTTCTCTTGGCCCTGATTAACTTGATTAAGTGTACACTGCATGAAAAAATTAAATCACGCAAGTATTGATTATTAAAACAAAAAGAAATATACTTTTTATCAAGTTTATAAATACGAGTGCAAAGTTTTAACATTCAATTGGTCCGGACTCTTAAACGATCGAGAAAAACTGCAGTTTGTATTTGTAAACTCGTTTCGAACTTGTTTGTGGAAAGTTTTCAGCCAAACTAACGCACCGACACCAGAAGAAGGCAGACGGGAACTTTTAATGCCCGAGCGCTTTTCAGAAAAAAAAAAATCTGTATCGCGAGCGTCATTGAAATTCGAGGTAAAGAGCGGAAAAAACAAAAAAAAAAAACGTCCGCCCCGGGAGCTTTCGAGCGCGCGGCAGCGGCGGCGGCTCTCGAGCTTTCGGATTTATTTTGGACGCCGCACGAAAATAGGTTTTCGCCGCGATGCGGCGCGAGAGATCGCTCCTCCTCTCGGCGAAAGCACGCGCGGGCCCGCCTCGCGCTTGCCCTCCAGCATCAGCAGTGTTCGATAATCCGCGGGCACAGCGGTGCAAGTGTACATTGCAAGGTTGTACGCAGGATACGTCCTGTGCAACACGCCGCGGGGATGGCCCTCGGATCTTTCGCCGTGGCCGTCGCGCTCGGCTTGCTTGCGTCCCGGCTGTCGACCTACGGTGCGTGTGTACCTACACGCGGCGCTTCCTGCGCGAATAATAATAAGTAACAGGTAATCGCACGACGCGCGATCGGAAGACTCATCCTGGGCTTTTCTTTGCATTTTTCAGGCTTCGCGGCCGCCCTGCCGCAGAACGGACGCTTGGGGTGAGTCAGCCGCCATTCTTTTTGTTCGTCGTAAGGTTTTTTGTTTGGACGGGGGGCCAAAAGTGCAACGGTGCATGAAATTTACGTACGCCGTGGAGGAGCGATTGCTCATGATTACAGTTGGTCCCGCGACCGTGCCGTGAGTTTTGGGTGTCCATGTCGGCCGACATTTATAATATCTCGATCGGGCTCGCACGTTTTGGGATAGGTGCAGCAGCTTCGCGTATTTGTGTCGGCTGAATTTTATCAGCAGCATCGTCGGCAATGTTGGATCGAACAAAACTCGTCGCTAAAGTGACTTTGGGTGTTTTCATTTTGGATACATTTTTACGCAGTCGATCTCAAACAATATTACTCTTTCGTTGGACCGAATGGAGCATTTTTTTTTCCCCTCATCTTCGTGCGATGAACTTTCCGGAAAAAAAGACTTGCGTGTAGCTTTGACTTTCTGAAAAAAAAAAAAAAAAAAAAAAAAAAAAAAAAAACTTCCATTTAACCAACCGTGGGTTTCAAAAGCAAAAAAAAAAAATTTTTACCAATTCAGTAAAGGGAAGATGATTTTGAAGTCTTTGGCTCCAATAGAGTGTAAAAATAAAACTATGATCGGTGAAAAGTTAAAATCAACGCAAAGATAATACGAAAGTACTATGGTCGAGAGAAGTTGCGAATCATGAAAAGCTACAACCTTAGGGTACTTTTTCACGATAAAAATAATCACAATAATCTACGTATCCTGAATGGAGAAAAAAAAATCGCGAAACAGCAAGAAGCAGTGGCAAATTGATGACGCGAACTCAACAAAGGCCAAATAAAACGCGAAAAAGCAAACATCGAACGTTGCATCCGCGTCGCGAACGAGTGTGAGATAAGTGGTGGAGCAGACGACGCGAGGAAAAATGTCGCCCAGCGCATCAAC
>JAPYYV010024488.1:0-10591 GCA_030522625.1 Copidosoma aretas
TTTTCTGGGCCTATGTTATTAGTCTTATCACCAACTCATCATATCATAAAAAATACTAAATATATTAATCAATCTTCGATAAATAATTAATATTCAAAGCCCCGTTGTTTTTTGCAGAGTTGCGGGGATGGGCGAATAATGCGGGGGCGATTGTTAGAGAATGGGTGCGGACATAATTGAGACATTTTTCGTTTAAAATTTTGCATGTGTTTTTTTTTTTTCTATAAAAGGCTCGTTTTGGATTCATGCTTAGCACCTCAAACTGTGTATTTCACTTTGTTTTATTTTCTGGGCCTATGTTATTAGTCTTATCACCAACTCATCATATCATAAAAAATACTAAATATATTAATCAATCTTCGATAAATAATTAATATTCAAAGGATGGACGACACTTACCTGAAACAGAAAAGAAATGTACAAAGATTAATGAAACATAAAGTAAACGACATGATGTGAATAACGGACACCGGCAGAAATCATCGCTGACTTTACGAGCAAGGCTCTGCACATGTCTGGGGCCGAGCTTTATTAAAACCCGGACCTCTTTCCACAAGATAGGTACATCATACACTCGTGTCGCATTTGCATTAACGCGCCCTCGCCGTCTTCACCACCCTCGCACCGGACGATCGGTCACACACACGCACACACCCTCCACTCGGTCCACTACGCTCGTACTCTCGAACAAAGTGTCGCCTCCACCCTTTCTAGTTTTTTTTCTTTTTCTTTTTTTTTTTTCACACCTCGTCGTCATAATCGTACTCCATTTACACGCACGGAGCTCCCCCCTCGAGCACACCCTCGCGCGCCCGAAGAAAGCACAGGAAAGATGGCTTATCTCGGCGCCCGGCGTTAATCGAATTTCGCCGCCGCTCTTTATAACACACGTACGCGTCCCCCGCCGCCACCCTCGACGCGTTCTCTCTCGTTCCGGGGGATTCACTTTCGACGCGCCACCGCCGCTCGGGGATACGTACACATTATGGATATATTTTGTGGGTACGTGTGCATGGGTGTAGTTTGAACGCTTGCCTTCTTCTTCTTCCCCTCGGTTGGCTCGGAACGAGATTTTCAGGCGCCCCAAAGGTACGCGCGCGCGTTTACTTGGCCAGTGATTGTTCTGATGATGAATGTCATTGCAGCTTCCAACGCGCGAATCGTTATGATTGATGTTGGAAGTATTTTTATACGCGTACACCGAGCTAAACTTTGAAAATTTGTGAATCTGATTTCGATACAGAGATATTTTCACGTGAAAATTATAGGATATGGAAAAACAAAATCAAATTCTTCTCTCTTGCAAACAACAAAATTAGATTTACTTTTTCGTGCCGCAAAAAAATGATAATGTCGAAATTGCTCCATCAGCGCGCATTGTCGGACGACGTCGTTTCGTTCCCACCGGCCGTATTATAATATATCTTCCGTTCGTACGAAAAACAACTTGCCAAATGATAAAAAGAAAAAAAAAAAAAAATGTTCATCGAGCAACAGAGAAATTCAGCGGGGTAAAAAAAAAGAAAAGCGAGGAGCACCGGACAACGCGGCTAATGGTTTGGCGTGGGGGGCTGAAGTCACCGCAGCAGTCCTTGTATTGCTTCGAGTGCGGGTATTATAACATGCACACGAGGTGGAGGAAGAGCAGAGGTGAGGTCGGTCGTTGGTTGGTTCGTCGATAAAACAACCACTACTATGCAACAACAAGCTGTATTATCAGAACGCAGGCTTTTCAAAACTGATAGACACACGCCGGGCGCGCGAGATAAGATTCGTAAATTATTAGTGAGTACACACACGCTGCAGGTCTTCTTATCTCTCTCGTTCGTTTGCGCGCGCTCTCTTGAGAACCGCTACTTGAAAGGTTGAGCCGCCCCTTGGCTTTTGTAAATGTTTGTCCAACAATTAAAATTCCTGTACGAATAATGTACTTGCGGCGCTCTTTATCCTCTTCTTGTGCGTATTACCTATATATATTTGAGGGGTTTTTAAATTATGACGGTTGTTTTTAATGTATACTTTAGCATTATTATTATTATGATTGTGATGGTAACGAAGGGTCAATACAGTACAATTGTATATTGGCGAATAGAAAGCGCAACGGAGTAAATATACGCAACGCGTGCTTTTTTGTTGTTTTTTTTTTTAATTTCTTCCCATTCACACGGAGCATTAGGACGGAGAGCTGGATATATTCGGAATTTTTCTCAAGGTTTTTTTCACGCACACAGATATTTCACGCCAACAGCGGCAGCGGCAGCAGCAGCAGCGGCAGAAGCATCATTATAAAAGCATTATCAGCTTTTTTAGGTCTGGAGAGATGGAAAATTTAGATTTTTTTCCCAACATTTTTTTTTTGATAAAATTTTTTCAGCCGTTATCTACGTATCGATTGCGCCTCACGATTTTGACTCATATGCGTGCGATACGGATAGCGCTGGTGAAAATCGGGAAAAGTATGCCGGAGCGATGAAATCATTCGACTGCTAGCTGCTGAAACTATCTAGATTCTCTTTCCGTTTGAAGCATTTGTGTTTAGTATTCGGCAGACCGAAAATTAGGCTGCAAACGGTAAACAAATCCTATACAGACGGGGAATAAATGCTAGAACCGAGGCTACAACAGTTTGCAGAGCCGTATATAATTTTTCCATGCTTTCTTCTTCTTCTTCTCAAAACGGGGTACGGTGTAGTTATTGCATTTCTGGATTCGTGAGAGTACAAAGCGCTCTAGGGATGGAGTTACAGTATGCTCAACATTCATACCGATCGAATTTTGGAGAGGGATCGTGACACATTGTAACATCGATCATTACAAGCATAAACAATCCTATCGCAGCTTACGATCACTATAACATCCAGCTCATTAAAAAAGCTCGCAGACACAGCAAAAGCAAGGCGAACTCATGCACACTTGCAGAGTGTGCCGATTGTGCGCGCTGCATCACTGCACGTAAGCGCAAAAACAATAACAGGCTTGCGTGCCGGAGAGAAAGAGTGATGAAATCGCGATAAGGTAAGTGCAACGATCTCCGATCCTCTCTCTCTGTCTTTTCTCGATATCCGTATCTAATGATAGCTCGGCGTTTTCAGCAAAAGATTTGAGAAAACGTTTGAGGAAAGAGGGGAGACGATGCGATATTGTGAGAGATGTCGAGGGAAATCAGGAAAAAGATGCAATACATACGGAGTGTGGAGGTTCTCGAGACACACGATGTACAGTGTTGATCAGTTCAAAAAACAAACCGGCTCCGCATTGCGCATCGGTGCAAAGTGTTCTCCTCAAAATGCACTGTGATGATATTTTATGCAGTGTTTCTCCCATCCTACGGGCCCACGTCGGTTTTTCTCGAAACGAGCGTACAAGTCGGCAGAGAACCGGTTTACAATGTTTTGAACACTTTCCCCGCGCTAAACGATCCAACGGTTCATTCGAATGTTTCACGATCCAGAGTTTTTTGTTAACTTTCGTAAAAAAATAATGTTCAAACTCGGGGGGTATCCGAACTGGTATTCAAAACCATTCGGTCTCGAAACATCCTCCTCGATAGGTTATAATGACGCAACAACAGTTTTTCCCCACCTCAAAGGGTATATATACAACACACCGCGCGAGCCAAAGCCACGCAAAAACGGACGGAGACGGAGAGCGCGGAGCCGGACGGGGGGGAAGAAAAAAAGAAACCCTCGCCGCTATCGCCTCGTACCGATTGCCCGGCGGGCCTCTGCCCACCACTGTACCAAACACGCAGGCCCGAAGCGCCCGCGCGATGAATCGGCCATTGCCGGGCCCGAGCGCCCCGCGGATTCCACGCAGCGCGCGCGAAATAATAAAGTCGTGTACGCGCGGCATACAGGTAACAACTGCAGCGGGGGTGAGAACGAGCGGACACACGTACAGGCGCTGATGCTGCTGCCGGAGGAGGCGATGCGGAATCTTTCTCGGGGCGCGCGCGGACCGCGGGCAGGCAGGTGGTGTGCGGGGGAGCCCAAACGAACGATCAGCCAGCCCCGGTATCGCGTGCGGCGTCTTGGGTCGTCTTGGTGCGGCTTCTGGGGGGGGGGGGGGGGGTGGGGGTGGGGGGGGGGGGGGGGAGAGGAATGACGCGCAGGCGGGGGACCGAGCGCGGCCGGGGTGGGATATGGAAAAGGGGGAAGGGGGGAGCACGTACACAGAGAGAGCGCCCGGCGCGGCATTGCCGAGATCGTCCGAATTCGCGCGGGTTCTCGTCGGCGCTCGCTTCCACCCCCGTCGACGATGCTGCCCGAGATATCAATTATTCTCGAGACTCTTCCTATCTCGCGCGATGGGGAGAGAGAGTTCGTGTCGCGCAGGCGCTCTCGTGCAGGCGTTTGTGCAGAAATAGAAGTCGGTACGAGTGCGCTGATACGGGGGTTCTTTCGTGCGGGAATTTAGGGAGGAGGAGGTTTTCGAACTCCAACTAATAGTCCGGGAGGCGGCGACATTTTTTAGCCGGGCATTTTATATCGTCGTTCTCGTGTTGTTTTTATCATAGCTTGGGGTGCATGCATGAATGAATCAGCGGTCAGCTGGCCCAGTTGAGGTGGATTACGAAATTATTAACAATTTTTATGAACGAGTTTAAAAATATTTGAAATTAAACAAAAAAATATATGTCAATTAGCTTCTAACTTCCAATTTAACTGCTAATCGGAAAAAAACAATGTTTCCGATTTTTTTCTGCAAAAACCAAGCACTTTTCGAATAAAATACAAGAAATCTTTTCTGTTCAGAATGATTCCAAGAAGCTAATGACATTTGTTGTTTTCAAAAACATCAAAACTTTTTTAATTTGTTAAAAAAATTGTTAATAATTTTGTAATTCACCGCTACTGGGTCAGCTGACCGCTGATTCATATATGTATACACCTTAAGCTATGATAAGAATAACACGAGAACGACGATAAAATGACTAGCTAAAAAATGTCGCGCGTCCCGGGCTTCAACGTGTTTTTCCGTGATACAACCTAAAAGTCGGTGTGTGGTATAATATAATATTATACATATAAGTTGGTGAAATAAAAAAGATGCTCTTTACGTCGAGCTTCTTGTGTTTGTACTGGTTGTTTTTGTTTTTTTTTTCTTTATAATTATGGGACATCCACAACGCGAACCTCTAGATTATTAAATTAGCCCGGCCTGTAGGTCTAGTATACTCGGACGGACACATTTATTTTTTGTCACCGCATAACTTTAATAATGATGTATTCAATAAAAATACAGTCAAACATGAGCCGAACAAAAATTATCACCCCGAGTATATAATTATCGGTCTGGAGAATCTATTGGAAGTAGAAACAGCCTGAGCTTGGTAATCCCGAGTGCACACTCTCCGCCGCAGGCAGCGATGTCAAGTTCAAGTTTTAGGTCCTGCGTGCAGCAGTAAATACACTTGTATACTGTATACTCTCACACTCACCCACTCCCGCCCAACTCAAGGGGAAACTCAACAAGTACTCCAACGCGTGTACTTTCTTTCGAGAAGAAGATAAGTGCAAAAGTGCCGATCGTTGATGGTTGTTGTTTGCGCGTCACTCTGACGTCCGGGTACGTTTGACCGGCCGTATCAGACGGGAATTTCGACAATAAGATCATCGGGAGAGAGAGAGGAGCAGCGGAGCGCGGGACAAGCACGCCCGAGTGCATGCAAAATTATCATTCGCGTTATTATCATCTATTGAACCCTGATTCGGGGCGAGTGGTCTTTCGAAACGTCGGCCCGCAGCACGTGCACGTGTCGTGCATCGATATCGAGAGTACGCATAAGAAATGGATTTTCTTGCTGCACTCGCTGTTATTATTATTATTAATATTCGAGAAAAAGAAGACAACCGGCCGCTTCGAGTTGGTCGATCAAGCGCAATTACTGCGATCGCGGTGCATTATCGTTCACCACCCTGATGTTGATACGCGCGCCCGAGTACAATATGTTTCGTTTTTCCGCGCCAGCGCAGTGCAGTTACAGTTTATATCGTGGATGGATAAGGTGTATCGACGAAACATATGCAACAACAGATGCACAGACCGTCAAGTCGGCGACTATCATACAACCAAAGAAATTATTTTTCCGTTTCGATCCACCACTGAACTTGATAGTCCCCATACAGAGTTCGAATTTGTGTTGTCTTGCTTTGTTGAAAACGAAGGGCTCGTATGGCCCTTGATCAGTAAATCGTAGCGAGTTTACAATATACATTATTATACTTACATATTGTTGGATATGCATCTAGAGTACGCAGTGGTGGATAAAACAATATTAATTGTATACAAAAATAAAAATAAACGAAATGAATAATAAACAAAACGGCAAAAAATAATAATATAAAAATAGATGGTGATATTAATTAAGACTTTATCAAATTCTAGAACGTAGGAACAAATAGTAAAATGAGCCTAGTTCCCTAGAACGATTATAATAACATGGTCACACACACACAGAGAGAGGGGGAGAGAGAGAGAGAGAGATAAGATAAAGTAGTAGAAACTTATATCGGTCAAATGTTCAAAATAATAGAGTAAAAGTCGTCGTAAATCAAAAATACACACGAGAACAACACAAAATAAGAATTAAAAATAGATTAAGGTGTAGGTGACACACATACACAATAAGCTTCGAACCGGCGCTTGTACATGTATGTACATGCGCGCATTAGATTGACACGGATCGTGAAAAAAAAACAACGTGAAAATGTATCACCAAAAAATACGCTTGGATACGCGCGGCTCCAAGTCGTTTTCCGTGGAACGTAAAATTAAGGCGTTATCCTGTAGACCCGGAGCCCGGAGCGAGCCAGATAACAACGGTATAAGTTCGAGGAAGCTCTGTATCTTTGACACTTTTTTCCCGCCCGAACCGGATCAGCAGTCGACGCTCGATACACTCGAGAAAAACACATTTTTGTACGACTACGTCTCTCCCCTTCCACAAATTTACACGATGACAAGATATACACCGAGCGCGCGACCATTGACAATCAATCGAAATACGAACGCGATGAACGTCTGTATATATAATACACACGCGAGTATGTATGTCAAACTCGAACGGGGCGCGTATTTGTAAGATGCATCAATTCGCAGCCGCGCACCACACGAGCAATAAAACACGCGTGGGGGGAGGGAGACCCAGACAATAAAATAAAATAAAACGTACGCTCGACCAGGCGCTCCCAGAGAGGGCGAGAGAGCGAGAATCGCGCGCGCGCGCACGCACAGCTTCTCTCTTGTACGTAGGACAGGTGGGGGCCGGAGTGCGAATTAACACCTCTCCCGCGAAATCAGATATCCCGGGCCCTCGACGGCCGGCTCGACCGTCCTCTCTTTTTCCCTCCCGGTAAATGAGAGCCCTGCGCGTGCATATACATACGGGGGGGGGGGGCAGATTATAATTGGCCGCCGCGGATTTTCCGATTTCGCGCGCGCGCATTCCGATTCCCTTCTCCTTTTTCCGTTTTTTGCAGGTATACCCCTCTCGTGGGTTGAGGTGTCGGAATTCAAAACGGGGGACGAGGCGGGTGGAATGATAAAAAAGTAGGATCGGACGGAGCGGCAACGGGGCAAAGTTAAGCCGATGCGTGATGTGCGCGGATGAGGAGGAGTGCGTATTTTTCACTGTCACGTTTTTTATGCAAACGGTACAGGGAATCATGAGTGTACTTGGATCGTGGTGTGTTTCCTGCTTTCGGTTTCGTTATTTTTCGATCGCTATAGGACGCACGAGGCGACGAAATTCGAGCTATCAACTATGATGAAACTTTGGGATTTTGTAGAAAATTAGAAAACATTAGACAAGTGTTTATTTTCATCGGCCCATATGCAGTTGAAAGGGGTGAAAACCACCCCCAAAGTTCACCATCAAAATTGCATTTTCACGAATATCTCGTCTTCTGTTTAAGCTTTTTTAATACACAAGAATGGAGTATCTTTAAAATGAAAAAAGTAATCTACAGTGATTTTGACCAAAAATTTTGCGTCCCCTATTTTTAAGGGGTGAAAACATACATTTTTAGCACGTTTATCAGCATACTAATCATAAAAAAAAAAAAAAAAAATACCATCATACCAATTTTTATGAATCAGACAAGAAATAAAAATATACGTATTTCGGTATATTTCCTGACAATGCCCTGACGGGGGTAAACCACCTCTCACGTAAATGACTACCCTTAAAGTCACCCTGAAGAAGAAGGCTTTTTTTTTAAATATCTTGGTTTAAGTCAATATTTTCCGTTCAAATACAACGGACGTTATACATCATAAACTAAATGAGTTATTTGCAATGCGTTCTACTTTGAGGGTAACATTTCTTAATCGCAGAACGGATGGGCAAACTGATGCACTTCTCGACACGTGAATGACAAAAGCGCAGGCGAACCAGAGAGAGAGAGAGAGAGAGAAAGAGATCGACTTTTACTCGGACACCTAGCGCGTATACAGCGATCACATTTGTACACGCATGCACTCGTACCTATATTGCATTCAACGGAGCAACACTACTCCTTCAGTCCCGCGACGTGGACAATAAGTATACGCATCGCAGATTACGCGCCCGAACTCTACGGCCCTTCCTCCACCACCACCTCCTGCAGCCTATCGCCATCAGAGAGAGTCGAGCCGACGGACGCGAGATAAGCCCCAGTCCCAGTGTGGAAAACTGATTTCGATATCAGTCGTTCGGTGACACAGAGAGGCAGAGGGGGGGTGGGGGAGGCCCGATAGCGAGAGCCAAAAAGAGAGGGGACGGGAGCGAGCGCACTGCACGTAAGGTGCTTCCATTGGCCGCAGATTGTGGAAACGACGGCCAATGACGGGCCGCGGCGCTTTCTAACGAGGCGGAAACCAGATAAGAGGGGGGCACACTAGCTGGGAGCCGCGGCCGCTTCTTTATCTCACCGAGGGGTCTAAGGACGCGGTGGGTGCATGTAGGTGCCGAGCGGTGTCCTGCACGGTGCAGGCCAGGGGACGGCGGGACTGGTCTGTACAGGGTTGTGCGGGCTCTCCTCGGTTTGATATCGCGTCGATGTGACCGCCCGCTTCTTCGTGGGTTTTTGGTTTCGATGATGATGATGATGATGCATGTTCGTTCTCATGCATTAAATGGTCGAGCCATGCATATTTTTTTTCAAACAATAACAATGCGCTTTCGATTTTGTTCTTTCGCACCTTTATTTTCCTTCGACAAGAATCATCGGCGAGGCTCTTGAAATTTTTGAAAGTTGAAAAAAACAAAAACACACATCGACCACGCAGCCTCCGCCAACCGTCCACGTCCACGTTCGCCCGCTCGAATACGTGCGCCGGAATAATCCGCGTTGCCACGTCACGAGCGACGAAGAGGCGGCAAGGGTGGGGGGGACTTCCCCCCCCCCCCACCTAACCCGCGGCCCTTATCGCTCATTTCTGCTGATAAGCTGACATTAGCGACCCGTATGCCGATAACGCATACAGAAGCAGCTCTATATATATCATATACACATGGTGTATATATACAAGCCACCCGCGCGCCAGTCACTCGGTATTATATCAGCGATAGCGCGAGCCTCCGCTCTGCCTCTCTTTTGTGGCTGGGTATTATTGTACGTAGGTTATAGCTGTACAACTTCCTCCTCGACTTTTGTATAATACTCGTGCGGTGTTCTGCGTGCGTTATGCTGACGGCGGGTTTTTTCGATTTTCTCTCGCGTCCCCGATAACTCTGTCCTTCTTTCTTTGTTTCGGCGAGTTCGAGGAATTTTCGCGTCGATGCTTTTTTTTTTTTTTTCGATTCGGGGGTTCCGGAGCTTTGGGGTGCTTGAAAAAAGTGTGCAGCACCATTATCGCGAGACAGCTAAAGCAATAACGCATCGAAAATTGTGATGATCTGTCGATGTGAGTTTTACGAATACATAAATGGAACGATTTCTATCGTACATTCGAAATCATCTCAAGATGGACAAAACGTCGATTGGGATGTACCGTGACTTATTTTTCCATACGATGTAGATTTATCAATTAAAATCGTGTGTGATTTCAACAATTGTATTTCGTGGAGTTAGGGCTTTATATTTACTTTTACGAACAGTTCGGTTGTTGTTTGCTTTCATCGGACAAACGAGCCTTGATTTATTTTCCCAGGAACAGTGTTATCCCCGTTTTGGAAGCTGGATCTAAATTTGTCATCGATCGATCCCGTTCGGATGTTCCCGTTCGAATGTAAACAACACTAAAAGAAAACAGAAATTACAATCACCATCGCATTCTTACACGGAGAGTCGACAGAGTTGCTGCTGCTGCCGAATGGAAAAGCGGGGGACGGGGAGAAAACCCGAGCAGCGAGCGGTAAAAAAGGTCTTCGCCCGCGAGCGGAGGGAGAAAATCATTCCCGACGCAGCCGCGACAGGTGTGCGCTCGGCCCCGTACGTGTATCCGTCCGTACAACGCACGCGCGATCGCATACGGGGCTCGAGGATCTGTCCGCGCTATCGCGACGAACGGAAACGAGCGAAAATCGGGGGCGCCCCGTGCAGGCATAATCGTCGGCCGTGCTCCGGCAGCCTGTGCTATCTGTTTGTCGCTTTTTTCTTCTTCTTTT
>JAPYYV010024489.1:0-11830 GCA_030522625.1 Copidosoma aretas
TTTACTGCGCCCTCGGTAGGAAAAATAGCGTTCGCACCTGGTGCGCATCCAACCAGGGCGATCACAACAGTCCCTCGGGCATTGCTTCGCAAACGCCCTCGGGCCCAGGGATCGCCCTGGCGACATGCGTCACCAGGTACGAAATATACTATTACTGCCCTCCAGGGCACGGTAGTTTTTGAATTTTTATGCAAATGTACGTAATCTCTCTCTCTCTCTCTCTCTCTCTCTCTCTCTCTCTCTCTCTCTCTCTCTCTCTCTCTCTCTCTACATGTAAGCCCGGGGATCACCCTGAAGTTTGGAACGTTCCGGGAACAAATTTTCGAAAATAAAAAAATGACAAGAATTAATAAATAAATGAATACAGTACATCAAAAAGCTATACTTATAGTACCGTACGTAAGTCATAAAATCCGACAGTTATTGTATTCATTTTTATTCCCAAAATTTTTATTTTATTTTCACGAACTCGTTCCCGGAACATTCTGAACTGAAGTGTCATGCCCGGGGGATGGACTTCCAAAAACGACTTGCCTCCAAATGACTCGTGCATCCGTGTCTAGAGGTTTTTTAAAGCGCTGAACACGAATCTGATACTGAATAAAAATCCCCGCAAATGAATTTTACGATGTGACAATTATGTTTACAATTTTTTTTTTATTTTTTTTTAAAGATCTATTATTTCGTTTTTTGGCAGCGGGGGCTTCGCCCCTTCCTGTACCCCCCCCCCAGCGTCCCCCCACGGGGGGTTTCGCCCCCTGGACCCCCTGACGTTTATACTACAGTATATACGGATGCATAGCACTATAATCACTATGCAGTACAGTAACACTGCAAGCATTAAACAGACAGGAAAAACTTCTAATACCATAATATGAAAAAACAATTGGTCGTTAAAATTATAACTTTGCTATTGCGTTATATTTATTTTATACTAATTATTAACTAGTCGAAAAACTAAATTTTTATATTTTTCAATATTAACTTACTTTTTGATACTACGCTGATATAATTATTCTACTGTAATAAATGTGTGATTACCAATTAATTGAACATGTAAAATCAATACAAAACAACTAAAATTTATTCTTTTATTTGAAAATACGATTTGTTTTTGTATAATTTCTTAAAACTGCTCTAACTTTGCACCCTCAAGGAGAAAAATAAAATACGCCACGCAGGCGCAATCGTTCGCACCCCTGTGCGCTCTTTTTGCCCTTAGACTACTTTGGGCCCTCGGGCACAAAAGAGCGCCCATGGGCGCCAAGACGCACTTAGAGCCCTAGAGGCGTAATGTACTATTAAGTGTAATGGTAAATTAAAAGTCCTACGACTTTTAAAAAAATAGTACACACGTATTCTTTTGGCATATCAATGAAAACAGGCATAGTTGTCACTCCTCAAAATTATGTTACACCCTAAGGTACAATAATTAGAAACATAACATAGAAAGAAGAATATGAACATTAATGCTGAGATTATTATTGGTCGCTGGGGGCTGGCATGCGGAGCGGATGTATATATAAATTTTGGAAATTCCACGTAAACGCAGACAAACAAAAAATCTTTTTTCAAACTCTGGGTATCCTCAGTAATTTTTTTTTTCTTTTATCCACTGCATGGCTGACAGTAGGTGAAAAATTTGATATTTTTATCGTACCAAAAACTTGTTGAATTCGTAGACAAAACGGTGTAGATAAGATTGGAAAAATTATCAATTTTGTAGCATTATCCCCGTATATTAATATTCAAGTTTTTAAAAAATTCTTTGCGGTCCTATTCAGCCAAATTGTAGGATTTCAAAATTCAAAACTAAAATTTAAAGTAGTACAAAACGAATTTTTTTTTTAATATTTGACGTGTGCTTTCAATGAATTTTAGTATTTTAATACCTTTCGCATGAGAACAGTCCCAAAAACCGGTATTAGTTAAAAAAAATAATTGTCCGGGTAAAATGGACACTGAAGAGCAGGAAATAAAAAAAAAATCCTTTTATCGTAACTTCGAAGGTCATCCTACATATAATGTTGGTAGGTTGAACATCCCTAAGAAAAACAGTATTATGCAAACAGATGAACTAGGAATGATTGTGTCTAGAGTCAGCATATCAAAATAAATAGATAAAACAAATAAATCAGAAAAATATTCAATTTATTTATGAAATATAACGTGTACGTTTTCTTTATTGTTATGCATCTCATGCATGACATATATTTCAATACATTTATCCATAGCATACAGTCTATACACAAAGAACAAAGTCAGTCTATAGTATTTCTGCTTAGTAATCCTTATGTTTATACATTAATCGCTGGAGATTACCACAAGAAAACAAATAAATGTGATGCGAACAATCATCTTTAAACTATAATATATTTCGTCATTAAGTATAATAATACTTAAAGTAACTATATTGATCAATGATTTTTATGTATTTTTGTGGGTGAAAAAAACAGGTTTACCGAAAAAACAAATTACATTTGTGGAACCTGAGAGTTGGAAATTATTTTTGTACGTAATGAATGCAACCTTTTTTTTTTTATTCATCGACATTATATAGATGAATATGATTATCGCTAGCCTATGTAAGTATTGATAATAATGAGATTCAATTTTCTACAAAGTTTCTCAATACATTTTGTATTATCGATAAAAAACATAGTAACTACCTCAATAGGTATCCACGGCGAAGAGAAGTTAAAATAAAATAATACATTTTTCCTAAAATTATCATATTTGTAATGAACACTTTGAGTATAAACCCAATATAAATTATTTGCGTTATTACAGATAATTACTCGAGGATGTAGACTAAAGTAGACTAGTCACAAAAACATATGAACTAATAAGAAAGTTGAGCATAATTACAATTCTCAGTAATTAACATAAATAAAAAAAGTTACGTATTTAAAACGGCGCATCCTACAGCTGCTGTCAGTTGTGGACTGTTTTTTTCTTTTACCTTAAAAATAGATGCAACTGAATGAATATCTGGGATTCTGAGAGAACTCGGTAGGCAATGGAACTCCATAGCGAAATCACCGAATAATTTAAAGTCGCAGTCCTCCACTTTTTCACACTGGATAAGTTTCCAAAATTTGGATGGAGAAAATCTTATAGCTGCATTGGCATATTGTGGGTAAGAAAAAGGCTCTAATTTATCTTTATATCGAGACATTTCTTCGACACATTGTTCAGGAACAAGATCATACAGCGTTGTAAACATAAGCTGTCCGTATTCCTCTAAATAAAGATATTCTTTTCCAACTGACCTGTGGTCCAAAAAGTTGGCCACGAGTGGAATGGGTTGTAGAAATAGTTTCATTTCCTCTTTAATTATTTCGTTTATTTCTCCGGATGCAATGAATTTTCGATACAAATCAAGAATATTATCTACTGATTCACTGACACACTGTTCTATGTTATTATTTTTTAACGTCGTTAGTATTTCAGCGAAAGTGTGATAATCTTCGTGAAGAACATTTATTTTGTACTCAAAAGTGTCCAGTGTTACCCGAAAAGAAAAGTATAGATGAACTACGAATTTAGTGGTCGTTTGCTCGTTATTCTCGGAAACTATTTGTATCGAAATAATACTTGGTACTAAGATATTGCTGTGTAATATTATGAACTTAGTTGTAACTTTGTGTTCAACAAAACCTTTGGTGATCGATTCCTTTAAAAAATTCTCTGTTTTATTTACAGTATGCTCATTGTACGGTATTATTGATGAATTAACGTAAAAATACTTATTATTTTTAATAATAAATGCTATGGCGTAGTATGACTTATCGTATTCTAGGGTAAACGCGCCCATGACATGAGCAGTACGAATTTGGTGTTGACAACCCATAAATTTTTGGTAACAATTACTTAACGTTACAGTTGAAAACTCTTCAACTGCCGGTGATTTGTAGTGCACATCTATTGTTAATAGGAATTGAGACACAGCTGGTGATTGCACAAGAGAAAAATCCAAATTAAGCCTAGCAAACAGCACTAAAAGTGATGAGTCCAATGCCTTGTGTTTATCTGGCCTACCGTCCGGAGTCTTCGGAGTTTTCTACAACAGTTATATCATTGTAATATTGAGGATAATAATAATAATAATATTAATAATAATAATGAAAGTATGCTTATAAATATAAGAGTATTTATTCGATTGAATAATTATGAAATTTCCGCATATTGCTGACTTGTCTCAAAAAGATATGATTTAATGCCATTACTTGTAGAATATCAGATAAGTAACTATAAATACAAAGTAACAAAAACATTAAAGATGTAACCAGGATTCCAAAATATTTAATTTTTCGATTTTACAATTAGAATTAAAATTTAATTTCTAACTGAAAGTAATTTCAACAGTTAAATTAAATTGTTAATTGAATTTTCTTTCAATAAAGAATTAAATTTTTTTGTTGATCAGTAGGTGTTTTAATCAAGAATTAAATCTAATTGTTAGTTGAAATTCCAATCAATTAGAGTAAAGTACGTCATTTTTTCATATATTTGCTGTATTCTAGAAAATTAAAAGACCAATGGGTCTTTTAATGTTTCATAACATTTAAAATCCTATTGAAATCGTTAAAAATTAAATGTAATTCTAAATCGAACTATCAAAACTTATTTTAAATAAGAATTAAATTGAATAGATAATTGAATTGTTTTTAATTAAGAGTAAATATAACTGTTAATTTAACTGCAATTAAATTACAATTTAATTGAATTATTAAGAACCGGAGATGTAACAATAGCTATAATTACCCAATGTGTCAGTTGATCATATGCAAAAAATATATAAATGAATTATTCGTAGGTGCCAATCAATACCTTTCCATCAATTATTACATTGCTTTTTAAATTGTAAGTAGAAGGGGTAGTTCAAAGTAAATATTTAGCCGTAAATATTGTTGTATCTACTTGTTTTGTCTAGAATTGTTATTAAAGTTGTATAGGACTACACGGCCGTACCTTTATGGCGCTTAGCTGATTTGGAGTATCGAGTTAAAATCAACTCACTAACACCCGAAGAGTTTTCAATATAAAAATCGGAAAAAATTCAGGCATGTTCCCCAGGGCCCTTTAGTCGGGGAGCCAGAGGTTCCAAAATCTGGGTATTCGGGTTTTGGATCGGAGATAACGACATTGGGCTTACATGAAAAATTTTATCGCGTACGTAATGCAGTATAAATAGTTAAAATAAAGAAGGTGAGCTCTCGTCGTGGTGTTGCAAAATAGCCGTGAAAACCGCATTTTTTTCAGTTATTTCAAAATATTTTGGAAACAGAAGGTTTTAGCAGAAAACATTTTGAAGTAAAAGTTGTTCAGCGGATGATTTTACATAAAGATTGTGTATTTTATAAATTAAAAAAATTATTTTCCCTGCCGAAAACAAGTGCCGAAGTTGAATAACGCGAAAAACAAAAAGTATTAAAAAATGCATGAAGAAAACGTTTTTTTTCTATGAAATTGGAATATTTTGTAGATATTGGCATTATCAATAAAATTCGCCCAGCCGGATTTCCCATAAACAATATGGCGACCGATTGCAAAATTGTTAATTTAAAACTTTGACACGCTGTAACTTCTGTCACTGCCATAGGATCCCGGTCAAACCAATTGTAATCGCTAGATAATGAGAATACCTTACATTATACAAATTTTAAATAATTTTTATGAAGCAGTTTTCTTTTTATTACAAAAAACCATTTTTTATATTTCGTAACTTCGCCATTTTGCAACGTAGAGCTTTGCAATAAAGTGTATTTGATTGTGCTTATTTTTATATGAATTAAAAAAAAAAAATTTATTGTAGGACCAATAGAAGCCGAGATACGATGCTATTACTTTTTTTTTTTACTTGTAGCGGCCGTGCTCATTACTTTTGTACTTCGGACTTGGCTTAATCTCTTCTTGAATATTAACTTTATCGTAGAAAATTTTTTTCCGGTCGATTTGATCAACCCTTTGGCATAAACAATATATAATTCTATTGAAAATTCGTGTCCGCAGCCAGCGGCGAGCCGAGCGCGCCCGAAGCGGCCCGAAGTGCGGTAAACAGTCCATCGGCACTGCTGCCAGATATTTGGTTGCATAAATAATTAGTCGTTGATTAAACCATCTACGGAAGTGCTTTTGGATTCATTCTTACGTAATTTTTTCTCAGCTTCACGATGGTTCTATTTATTTTGTTGTTAGTTAAGTGCAAGTGAAAGTACTACACTTAATATCCAACATAACAGCTCTACAGTCTTTGCCAAGCACTTTTATCAATGAATAACCATTGATTGAACATTATTCTAAGTACTATACTAATATAAAACCAAACTCGTACCATCAAATCGCTTGACAAAGGCTGTAGAGCTGTTATGTTGGATAAAAATTGTAGTACTTTCACTTGCACTCAACTTACAACAAAATAAATAGCACCATCGCAGGGGCCGCGGAACTGTTTCTTGCGGGGGGGGGGGGGGGGCGGAAGGGCTGTGTAGATATACACTTGGATACAAAGGTCTTTCAATATGGCGCAGCCCCCCACCCCCGCGGGCGCTCCCCCTGATTATATCTTTTTGAGAGAAGTATACTATAATATAATAGTAGGTATAAGGTTTATTTATTGTGCATCAACAATTCTTCATCGGAAACTAGTTGCATATACGATTCTTCGTCATGAAGTAGTTAAGGAGGTTTATCTGGTCAAGCTATTAACAGGAAAAACTTAGTGAAAAAATTTGTGTAAGTAAAGAAATACACAGAAAATCTTCTTTCAAAGTTTGGAGGCAGTACACCGCCTCGTAGTGGAGATATTATTGATACGAAATTGTGTCTCGTAACACGGAGTCTTATGAGAAATTCACATTTTGTGACGTTCAACGAAGCATTTCTTATATATATAACAGGGAGATTTCAATAAAATTTCAGTGAGTAGTAAACAAATCCTCAAAGATTATTATTATTAAAAGATCTAATTGATTTACCGCTTACTTTTAAATATATCAACAATTGTTTCCTAAAATTTATGATTTTCGTTTAAGGTTGTACATTGGCGTAGATGGCGCACTGCCCTAATCGAATCATATCTCAAACGTCAAATTTTTTGTTTGACTCTAGCAGGAACAGATGAACCTCCTTAAGTCTACGATTATTCGTCGGATAGCAGTTAAGTGTACGATTCTTTGTCGGAAACTACTTGAGTCTACGATTATTCGTCGGATAGCAGTTTAGTGTACAGTTCTTCGTGGAGAAGTAGTTGAGTGTACGATTATTCATGGGATAGTAGTAGGGTGTACCTTTATTCGTCGGAACGTAGCGCAGTGTAAGGTTCTTCGTCGGAAAGTATAGACGTGTACGGTTCTCCCTCGGATTTTTTGACGTGTACGTTTCTTCGTCTGGGGCGTCGCACTACGTGATCCCACTCACTTATCTTTCCAAAATTCTCATTTTTTGAAAGAAACAACCTATTACGATGAAAAAAATTACACGTATAGCTAAATACCTGTAGATTATGAGAAAAACGGTCCGAAGTAAAAAGAAAAATTTTAAAAGTGTTGAAAAACAATCACAATTCCACCCCCTACGAGCGTTTTTGCAGAAAATCTATAGTTCATCAAACAAACGTTAATTTTTTACAATTCTTATCTTATTTTTGAAACAATCACCATTTTTTGCAAAACTTAGCAAAATTTGTAAAATAAATTATAAACTGTACAAAAATTCATGATGCAACTGTATTTGCTATTTGGTTAGGAAAAAATAGGATTTTTCTTACATTCGAGACCAAATTTCTGTGAATTTCCTGCTGCCATTTTAAACCCTCCATTTTTTTTTTTAAATCTGATTGATAATTTGTAATCAGCGACCTGAAAACCGTAAGATACCTGGTTTTGTAAAAAATTATTGTTTGTTTGACGGACTAATGATTTTCTGCAAAAACGCTCGTAGGGGGATGTAATTGTGGTTTTGTTTAAACTTTAAAAAAATTTTTTTTTCTTTGTATCGTTTTTCTCATAATCTACAGGTATTTAGCTGTATGTGTAATTTTTTTCAGCGTGATCGGTTGTTTCTATCGAAAACTGTGAATTTTTAGAAAAATAAGTGAGTGGGGTCCAGAGTGCGTCGGTTTGTTGGTAACAAATCCAAAAACATATTCAAAATTTTAAGTTAACCGATTTGTTTTAAATATATAAAGGTGCTACAAAAGTTACAGTGTGCAATGAAGATTCGCCCTTACTGCACTGTTTTTCATGAAGCTGAAACTAGCCGCTTCTCCCAGCCGCCTGACCGTCACAATACTGCAAAGGATCTAAGGCGTTATAGAGATGACTAAAAGACTTCTGAATCACTAAAATGTTACTTTTGAAAAAAAAAAACGTGAAACAGTCATAAAAATTTATATTTTGGCTATAAATAATTAAACAATGAGTAACAATATAAAATATCCGTTGAATTCACAACGGTTGTTGCTTTTGAAAAAAAAGGCGTGTGATAAAAAATTATTCACAAAAATAGATTATACTTTATCTTAAACAAATACTTTAGATTTTTCTCAATGTTTTCAAAGAGTTCCTAACTCTATTTTGCAATAAAAAAATAGTTAAGTAAGAAATATGAGACGATTTCCCTCAATTCGGCGTGTTTTTGGATTTTTAGATCAGCAGAAAAATATTTATGCAATTTTAACAGTAATATATCATTATTTATAAGGCTTCTTAAATTACCAAAAAATTTTTAAGATGGTACATATCTCCGTTTTGTAATAAATAAATAGTTAAGTAAGAAATATGAGACGATTTCTCGAAATTCGGCGGGTTTTTAGTTTTTTAGATAAGCAGAATAATACATATGCATCGAAACTAGTAATAACAGATTATTTGTTAGGCCCCTTAAATTATAAAAAAGTTGTCAAGAGGGTACACATCAACGTTTTGCAATGAATAAATAATTAAGTAAGCAATATGAAAAAAATTCTTAAATTTCGGCGCGTTTTTAGATTATTAAATAAGCAGAACAATATTTATGCCAATAAACCATCAATAACTCATTATTTATAAGGCCCCTTAAATTATCAAAAAGTGTTTAAGAGGGTATATATCTCCGTTCTGTAATAAAGAAATAGTTAAGTAAGAAATATGAGACGATTTCTCGAAATTCGGCGTGTTTTTAGATTTTTAGATAAGCAGAACAATATTTATGCATTGAAACTAGTAATAACTTCTTATTAATAGGCACTTACAATTATTATAAAGTTCTTAAGAGGGTATATATCTCCGTTTTGCAATAAATAAATAGTTAAGTAAGAAATATGAGACGATTTTTCGAAATTCGGCGTGTTTTTAGATTTTTAGATAAGCAGGATAATATTTATGCATCGAAACTTGTAATGACTGATTATTTATTAGACCCCTTAAATTTTTGAAAAGTTTTTAAGATGGTACATATCTCCGTTTTGCAATAAATAAATAGTTAAGTAAGATAAATGAGACGATTTCTTGAAATTCGACGCGTTTTTGGCTTTCTTAAATTTCAGAACAATATTTATGCAATTAAACCAGTAAAAACTCATTATTTATGAGGCCCCTTATATTATCAAAAAGTTTTTGAAAGGGTACTAATCTTCGTTTTGCAATAAATAAATAGTTAAGTAATAAATATGAGACAATTTCTTAAATTTCGGCTTGTTTTTGGATTTTTAGATCAGCAGAAAAATATTTATACAATTTAACCAGTAATAACTCGATATTTATAAGGCCCCTCAAATTATCAAAGTTTTTAAGAGAGTACATATCTCCGTTTTGCAATAAATAAATAGTTAAGTAAAATTGTTTTTTACTGCAAATACTTGAAACGAGCGAAATTAATTTTTATTTTTCAAATACATCATGCGTATTACGATGTGTTCTCCGAGGCCAAATTTCGATGTGTTTTGGCGAATTGTTTCAATAACAATTCAAAAGTTCTATTTCTAACAGTAATGGACAAAAAAGTAAGAAATGTTTCGCAAATCAACAAAGCGCTGTTTGTTAAATTAGTTAGGAGCTATAAATGTGATATGTACCATCCCAACTTATTGAGCAGATTTTTTTTTCAGTACTCCAAACATCTTTAATCCCAAATTTTTTTTATGCGTAAACAATAAAAATTTTTTTTTAATGTAGTTTTAGCTTGCAGGAAATTTTAAGACGAAAATGTTTGTGTCCGCAAAAATTTCGTAGGAGGTTTTGAAGCGTGGTTAAAGGCGAAAAACTAAATAAAGAATAAAATTTTTAAAAAATTGTTCAATAAATACAATAAAATCAAAACAAAATGATTTTTTTCGTATTCCTGGGAAAATTTTGTATAGGAATCAATTTTTTTTCCAGCCAAATACATGCACTAGAATCCTATATGTCTGAGCTCTGGGACATGGCCTACATCTCTTAAGAGGAGGTTCAATGATTGTCTCAAAATGCAGATCAATCCAATGAAACTTTCTACAATAACTATTAACACAGTTTCCTGACAATCTGGATTGTTATTGTAGAAAGTTTCATTGCTTTCTCTACATTTTGAGAAAATCATTTGACCTTCTTAAGTACCAAGTGATCAAAATTGACACGACCAATGTAGATAGTATTGTAAATCAGCTGAAATATTATCTCTTTAAATATTTCGTTTGTGAGGCAAGTAATTAAGTGTAACTAAAATCTATGATCATAAATAATGATACAAACAAGTAAACAATGGCTGCATGAAAGATCATTTCAAATTTTCAACATAATTTAAAAATTATAACTATTATTATATTTACAATTGCAAAACATATTTACACAAGCAGGCTAGAGATGTTGAAAACACAATGCTATAGATACATCATAGGCGAATGCAGCTATATTTATTAATATAGGTATGATTGATAGCTATTGTTTTTAAATGAGAAAGAAGGGTAATAAAGAATTGGCAATTATATCAGACGATACAATGTACCATTGTTTCAAAAAGAATATATTTGTACTCACACTTTTACTTCTTCTTGAAAGTTTAACTGGTGAGAAAGTGTCACTTAGACTGTCACTCTGAGAACTACTTTCTGTGCCCAGAGAGGTATCCAAAATTTGACATGAATTTGGGTTGGAATCAGAAGTTGCACATGATTTGTTTTTGGAAAAACTTTGTTGACAGTTACTCCTAAAAGTATAATCATTTTGATCAAGGACAATCGTAAAATATTTATAAAATTCAATAATCAGGACATTGATACAAACCTATGCTTATTCATGAAATCTCCAGATGTGTTTGTAAAGCATTTGCCACATAGATCGCATTTTGCCCTCTTTTTTCCTGCAACAGTGACTCTTTCATATCCATCCCACTCATTATGGAGTTTATTGGGCATGTCTGAAAAATAAAAACAAGCATGGAAAGGTCATAAGATTTAACGTACATACATGATTTGCAAGATTAACGAAATATTGACGAAGACACTTGTACACTCATTGCGAAGTAAATCAATTGAAATGCAAAGTGAACTGCATGGAAAATCATGCAATCATTATTATAGCCAAATTTTAAATCTATAAACACAGATAAAATGGAATAAAACTACAACCATTGATACTTTAAATACATATGCTGGATATATATGCACGCGAATACTAAACATGCATGATATTCATTCAAATTAGTTGTTAGTACTGATAAATAACATTTTTATGTGCAATAAACTAATCTCTCACTTCATTAAAGTAATATTAAGCAAACATTCAACTGTAATGTGCAAAAGCTACCAAAGAAGGCCTCATCAGCATTCGACAAGTTACATACTTGCTACTGATGTTTAGTATATTAATAA
>JAPYYV010024495.1:0-11236 GCA_030522625.1 Copidosoma aretas
TTTATTGGAAAAAGCACTTAGAATTTAAAAACACTCCATATTAATTAAGCGCCAGTCGTAAACAAGAATGAAAAAATGTCTTCCTTGAGTGGGATTTGAGCCCACAACCTCCCGGACCGTAGACGATTGCCCTGCCAATTGAGCTAACGGAGGAGACTATACGGTCACTTGCTGCAAGTCTTTATTAATTTAATGCTACTAGTAAGTATTTTTTATTACGATTCGCGGAAAAAAATTAAGTTTGTTGCATTGTAGCTGCGTTGGAGAGGTTAGATACACAGCATAAACAGAGCCGTTGATTGGTCCGCGAAAGTACGTGCTGAGCGGCGTGGAATACCCCGCCACCTGCGGCCATGTATGCCCCACATTTTTATTTTTTCATTTAACAACAGTGACTTTTTATTGGAGGTAAAAAAAAAAAAAAAAAAAATACGTATTGAAAGTTAAGACTGTGTACGGAATAAAACTTCACACTCAGCACAAGAAGTTCAACTTCAGACTCGTTGTATGAAGTTTAACTACTTCTTGTGCCTACATAGAGTGTAAACAGTGTCTGATATGGGCACTGTGTGTGTAGTGACAAATGCAATTTTCAAAATTATCAAGTACTTTCTCTTCCAAGTTGGGAACCATATTAGGAGACATGATGCTTCGAGGCTCGAGCTCTTTATGCTACATGTTTTTGGAGGTCGATAGCTTTCTTCATCGAAGTGAGAGACTTCCAACTTGTAAACAATATACTTCCACGATATTCGAGACATTACCAACTTGAAATCAACATGTTTTCAAATTTAGAGAGCTCAAAGCCGTTGATATCTTTGACAACCAAAAAGTAGGAGCTATCCCAGGACAAATTGTTCCGTATAGCGTGACATTGGGATCCCAAAACATACGATGTATACAGCCAAGACGAGGAAAAAAATAAAGAAAAAACACGGTTTCGACGGTATGGTCACATTATACGAGCAGCGACGTAAAAAATCACTTGTAACCTTCAAAACAGCTTAAAAACACCGTGATTTTTCACCACTCCGAACACATGCAAAGAATAAAAACACCGTTGCTCTGAAAGCCCTGGAAAAATGCGCGAAAGCGCCGATCCATCCGTCAATCGCGGGAGAATCAGCTAAAAGCCCCCGAGCGTTCGATACGCGCTGCACAGGTATATCCTGCACAGGGCGGGGGGCTGAGCGCGCCTTCGGTTGCCGGCGCGGACTCCACACACGCGCGCAGCCTTCTGAAACACAAGCCCGGGTACTGATGAAGACGGATCCCGCGTCCCGGCGCCTGTACACTTCCCCGTTTTATTTATTTACATTTTCTTCCCTCCCTCTTCCACACCTCTCAGCGCTCCCGGTCCCCGTTTCATTTTCTCAAACGAATGCAGTCACCGGTCTACTACGTGCACTGGGAACGCACCATCGTGTGTACACGTATGTATGTATGTACAAAAGTGCATGCAAGCGCGGAGGAAAAAGAAGAGCGAATCGATATTCGGCGAAAAAAAGGCTCTGCTTGCGTATCATTCGATCTCTGGCTCGGCCTTTTCTCGGCTTCCTTGCGGTTCGTTTTTCTCTCGCGTTTCCTACTTTAAACTCGAAGGGTGGGAAGGTGGGTTACTTTTGGATTGGGTGCTCTGAGCGGATGAGTTTTTTTTTGTATTTTCATGTTGGGGGATCGAGCGAGGTTTGATAACGCACGTCTGCAAAAGAAAAAAAAAGAAAAGGGCATGTGCGGTGTGTTACCTGACGCCAGAATTTGAAGCTAAAATTGTAGGGTCGAAGATATTTTGCGTTTTTAATATTAGAAGAAAAAAAATTAGAGCAACTGAGCTTTTAATTTGTTTGTAGCGATCCAAACTACATCCGGTACATTATGTGCTGTTTCATCTGTAAATTTTTCTTTTTCAATTGTACTGTTTATAATGATGTGTTCATATCATACAGATATTTTGTATTTTTTTTTACAACTTAATTTAAAAGAAAAACCAAATCTATGATGGATATTTCTTTATCAAAGAGTAAAGAAAGAAAGATATTTTCTTTGAAAAATACGATATGAAATTTATTATAAAAATTATTTGCTTTGATAATCGAAATGGAGGTGCTTTTAGATACTGTTGTATCTCCTGTAATTTGTTTACCCTGGGTAACTGTATTTTGTAAGAACATATTTGTACAATTTCGAAACGGAAAAATAAATCCAGTCTCCAAGCGCGCTTAGTCCCTCAGGCTAAGACGATTTTTTTTCCGGGCTTCTACCCTTCCGCGCATTTTCCATTTTTATTATACTTATCGTGGCATCGACTGCGTTTTCTGAAAAAAAAAGCTCTCTTCAAAATTCACAGAGCAGACTTACTTGTTCACTCGAGGATATTGCAGTCAGTCGAGGAAAAGAGTAGGAAAAAAATTACTCGGCAGCAGCACCACTTTTCCGCCATACAGTGTGCCATTCCTTTCGCAAGACGTTTCCGATATAGTTTTCGCTCGAGAAAAGATACGTGCCACGCGCTGCACTGTACACAGTATGTATATATGTAAAAAGGAAGGAAGGAAGGAAAAACCTTGGGAGACAGGCTTTCGTTCATACTCGGGTGTATTTGTGTGTAGAAAACGACGCTGTCGGAAAGCCAAGATGCCTCTCAATTTCGGCTTGGTTTCCTTTTCGTTTCTCTTCGTTTTTTCCTCTTTTTCTTCAGGCACGTGGGCATTACTTTTTTACTTGGGCTACGTCGTCGTTGATGTATATTTTTAAAATCGAATCAAGGTTTTTCAATTTGCTCTGGAACTCATTTTTTGTACGTATTTTTATGCTTAGCGGGTATTTTATTGATTCTGATAAATGGACTCACGTTTGCACATTTACTTTTATCTTTCAAAGAGCAAACGTAATTTGTATATTTATTTCAAATTCAGATAGGTTAGATGAGCCCTTTTAATTTATCGAAAAAATCTCAAGGTATGACAATTTATACCTCCAATTCTGTACTTTCAAAATGGACTATGCAGTGCTTACATCAATCATGCACACAGTTATACTTCTGCGTTTCCCTCGCGAGTTTGAGGCAACTTTGACTGTTGGTACATTTAAATACATCGGTATGGTGACAAGTCAGAAATCGGCTTACGGGAAGGGTTATAAAAAGCACTTATAAGGTTACAAAAGGTACTTAAGGTGGCTCATCACCCCTACATAGCACATATTTTGAATATTTTATTATAAATGTTTATTTAAAGTTATGAGAAGTGTCACTTAACCTGACAATAATATAGCTGGAGCTAAATATCATGCGATATTTTTCATAAAATTTTGTTGTTAAATTTTTCAGATACTGAAGCTTGAAAAAAAATTCAATGAATTACTATCATCTTTTTTAATTTACATCTGATTTTAAATTTTTTTGGCTTATTCTCTCTGCCTTGAACGAATCCATTGGGAGTAATCACGAAAAAAATTACAAAAACTTGGATAAGTTTCCCAGAAAATTCAATTGTTTATAAATAAATACAAAAAATAAGTGAACAATTGGGTCTTTCCATCAAAAAATTCCATTTAGTCTGTCAAGTAGTCTATCAAAAAAAAATTTATGCGTGTTTTTTTTCTTCGTAAGAACAAAAACTGACGGAGATAGAGCGAGTCGGAATTTAGGAGAGGGGTTATAAATTTTACTATCTTTAAGACGTCACGCGAAACTTTAATACGCTTGTATCTTGTCAATTATTGTTTGTATGCAAAAAGAAAAAATACATGTTCAATATTTTTTCATATTCTACCTCATAAAATAAAAAAATTTAAACAATATTTTTTTTTTGAAACACCCAATTGAATTTTCTGGGAAACCTATCCAAGTTTTTGCAATTTTATCAGTTATGACTCCCAATGAAAAGGGAATTTTAAGGAAGGGAATGATCCCAAGAAATTAAAAATTAGATGTTAATTAAACAAGATAATAGTAATTCATTGAATTTTTTTCCAAGCTTCGGTATCTGAAAAATTTAACAACAAAATTTTATGAAAAATGTGGCATGATTTTTAGCACTAGATATATTATTGTCAGGTTCAGTGACACTTGTCATAACTTTTAATAAACATTTTTAATCAAATATTCAAAATATGTGCTATACAGAAGTGATGAGCCACCTTGAGCGGGAAGGATAAATTAGGAAGAGATGTGATGGGAATAATTATTAAAAAAAAGAATGCAGGGAAATTAATAACACATCCAGGTGGTGAACTACATAGAATGTGATACTATTATGAAGATGATAACGTTATAAGCAATCTAAATTCTAGAAAGTTCTATTTGGAATAGTTATGATAAGTGGTAGTGTAAGTTTCTAATTGTTCACTACAAAAATATGGTGAAAAAGGCACCAGAGTTTTATAATAAAACTTCGATGTTGAGTTTCTGTAAGAAGCATAGCATACAGAGTTTTTTTTACCTGGAAAAATTTTGGCTGTGTGTCAGGATATTGAAGCGGTAATATAACATACCTAAATAAATAACAACTTTTCCACTTTTTACTTACACCTTTTACTAAACAAATATTTTATGATTAATTTTTTACTAACAAATAGTTGATGATAAATTGTTAAAAATGTAAGGATGAAGGTTCTCGATTTAGATTTTATATTTTTAATTTTAGAAAAATAGGTTGGTATGTCGGATGGAATAACATTTTTAAAATTATCATAAGAAACTTTTTTTCTTCCAATAAACTATCGATTTAACAATTATATTTGTCCGGTGAAACACGATGCTGACATTTACGACAGAATCAATATGGATATACTCAAAGCTTGGCATTACTGTACTTTTTTGCAGCGTGTATTTCAAATATTTGTTTCATTTAATTACATGTAATACAAACTTGTTGTACACCTCAGTTATAATTTGAAGTAGGCACAATCAGACCTCTACGAGTGTTATTAAAAAAAGTGTTTTAAGTTTTTAATTTTTTGTGCAGTCTACGCTAACTTTTTTCTTTTAATCCATTTAATCGCTGATGAAAATAAGTTTATACAATCACTTTCGTTGACTGAAGTATCTGCAGAAACTTCTTTGGCATAATTACACACTTTGGAATAGTTGGAGTATGGTAAAAATTACTACCCAGAGATCCCCACATTGACTGATGAAGTCACGCGCGACTTTTCAAACTCAGTGAAAATAAGAGGCACGTTTTGCGTTTTATCAAACGACTTTCAGCAACCCTGAACCCGAATGTAATCATAAGGTACGTATATGCATGTATTCAATCAACCAAGATGCGCAACCCATGTACACAAATGATCGATCGTCCTGTTTCTCAATTTCCCGGGAAACCCTTGCGCAGAGAAGCCACGCTGATTAATACCAATATCAAAGCTCGGTACTCCTCTCTGTTTTGACCTAGTCGCGTTTGATGCACACACCTAAGCCGCATACGCATGACAAAAAGAGAGACCCGCTGGGGGGGCCCCTCTGTGTCCGTATGGACAATCCACACACGCGCGCCCTCACAGCTCTCTAGACAAAGCAGCATCGGATAGCTATACACGGACGGAAGTGGATTGTAAATTTCCAAGTCCTCGAGTGCAGGGGGCCAGAGAGCCGGAGGAGACAACGACGACGACGACGACGACGGTCGAATTGTCCGGGAGGGCTGGTTAATATTGAAGCTCCGAAAGAGCGAGCGAGCGAGCGACGGGCACGGCATTAAGCTTCATCCCACCCACCCGCCAGCCCACTCGGCCTTTATACTTTGCCGGGCTTTCATTTTCCATGCTGACTGTACCCTCCTCGCTCCGTTTCTCTTATCTGCAATGCACGACGACCCTCTGTCTTCTCCTCCTTTTGCTACTGTGTGCATATATATATATACGTACACTGCAACGGTAAGCAACAAGAGGCTCGGGAAAATGTGATTCTTTCCTGCTGCCACTGCAGCAGCAGCTACTTACTTACCCTGCATTATATTCCCCTCGCGGCGTGAGCTCCCTACCTGTACCGCGATTTTTTACTCTTTTTGTCGACCAAGGCCGGGCGCGGGGATTTTGTTTTTGTTTTCGCGTACATCGCGGGCTTCCGTCTTCCGCGAATCGTTGCGCGTGGCTGCTGGTGTGGGCCGTTGGCTCTCTTTCTTTTTGCGGGAAGCTCATCGTGCGGGTACGGGAAGTTGGGAACACACGTATACACGCTGGTTTGGAGAAACTTTTGTCCGTTCCTAATGTGGACAATAATCGGTGGTTATTACGACTGCTCGGGGATTTTAGGGGACCGGAAACAATTTTTTTTGCTCCCCACCACAATAGCTGACACGCGCGCGCACGGAGTTTTGGGTGAAAGTTTTTTTTTTTTTTCGATTTTTGAAAAACAATTTTTGTCCTTTCTCGGGATGAATGGGGCTGTTGGGGCATGGAAATATACCCTCGTTTTCTACTCCGAACGGTTCTAGTCGACGTTCGAGCTTCTTTTTCAATTTTTTTTTTTTTTTTTTTTTTTTTTTTTTTTTTTTTTTTTTTTTTTTTTTTTTTTTTTCTTTTTTTTTTTTATTTTTTTTTAATTTTTTTTTTTTTTTCTTTTAAAAATTACTGTTCCGCACGATAAACCGGATGCATGATGTTTGAATGGGATGAATCACTGCTGTTTGACCGGTAAAATTTATAGTTTAAAAATACAAATTGTAGGCGGAACAGTGAAAGCTATAGTCATTTTGATTTTTAAATTATAATTTTTACGGCTCATGGAAAAAAATGTTTTTGTTTTTTTACGGTAACTCATAGGGCCGTAGCCCGGGGTACGCCAAGGGAGGCTCAGCCTGCCCTAAAAAATTTTGAGCCTGCTCCAGCTACTAATTAAAGTTTGTTAAATATGACCAAATCCCTGATTTTGCGAGTTCTTGTTATAAATATTCACATCTTATAAGTCCTTATGAAGTCGAGACGTATTAGTGTTTATCAGTGCACAGTTATCAGGCAACACAAACTCTCTGCGAATTATAGATTGAGTTATACAGAATGTCAGTGCATCGGTGTATGTGAAAAGCTACTGGATTATTGACTATTATGATATTATAAAGGCAACCGATACTATATAAGTACAAATACAATTCCATAGCGATCTCAGCTATGCGGCGTATCTTGAAGCTTGCCTAAAGTGACTTATTATAGTAAACAAACGATTGTGTGTCTCTTTCTAAACCTGGCAGTCGAACTGCCGTAATGTATTTGTTACATCGACGCATATATTTATGTATGTATATGTTGTGTGGAAAGGTAATATTGTCTTACGGGTTGGGTGTTGCTACTTTTTCGTGGGAACAAGTTCGCTCGTGCAGGTTTATCTGTGAAAAAGAAGAGCGAAGTAGGAGGGGGATAAAGTCATCTGCAGTGGTGCGGTCACTACTGCAGATGATATAATTGCACAATAAACTAAACAACCGGAGCTTCGTAGGCCCGTAGCTGGTATTAGTAATATAAGTTTAGAACAGAACAAAAATATCGACTTTAACACACTGTGCAATGATTTAAGTGATATTCCTGCTCTATTCTAATTTTTTTATTAAATATTTTTTTTTACAGTCATTAGTTTTCATATAAAGGGCTTTTTTTATATTTATTTATTCATACTTTACCATATAAAAACTTTTTTTTTGTGTAATTACCTACTATGAATAAAATTATGTATATATTTGAAAAATGCTCTGTATACTTATAAGTAATAAAATTTTATATATTTATATTTATAGCCTACCCTAAATTTTTCTGGCCTGCCCAACTTACGTAGTCTGGCTATGGCCCTGCGGTAACTCTTTCGAAACATTATAACCTTTATTTTTATTATTGTGCGATTATTTACACCTAAAGATATGTATATTCAGTTTTTATTAATTAAGAATTCATGGTAGTGTGATTGCTTGCGCTATAATGATAAAATTCACCTTTGAAATAGAAATTTCAATGTTCATACGAGAAGTCGTAAACATTTTTTTTTTTTTAATTATCACTTGAAAAAAAATTTACATACATAACCAGTTCAGTTGAGTACGATGAACTACCATGCACTTAAATAACCCTTTTCAAATTCAGATCGAGAAAAATCAACAATGTTATATATTCTATAATTATCATTTTCATTCGATCAGACACAAATCTGTATCATTACTGTGGTATTACACGTAAAAATAATTGAGTTTAAATCCAAAGAAAATTTCTTATTCTTCAAAACCCAAGAACCAACCCGAAAATACATGGCATGAAAAATGTTCCCTCAACCAACGGCAATAAATCACAGAACCGCGCGTGCAAGGGTGTATACGTCTGTATTAACGGCGTTTCCCTTTAAAAGGAGACGACGGACGAGCGTCTGCGCGGTGGTACTCCGATGCTCGCCCGAGCGGAAGCCTGAGACAATTCCGTGCTTCTAACGTGCGCGCGCTCGAGGGCCTGCTTTTTTTGATGAACGACAGGTAACGATCGAGGAGCCGCTGATGGAGAGCCAAGTACATTTTTGATCGAGTTATGTGCGACGCTGTAAGTGACAGGTTACTTTTTCTCCCTCGTCTTCCGAACAACGACGACGATGAGGATTGTGACTCGACGAGGGGAGCCGGACTTATTTTTTTCGACGGTTCGCAGGATGTTTCAGAAATCAAAACAAAAAAAAAAAAAAAAAAAGAATGAACGATGCAAGTTGTCGTGACACTTTTTGAAGGGAAAAGTACCTTTCATGAACGCAATACTGGCAGCACGATTTTTTTCTTGCATTTGATGAAAAAAATTTGCTGGCTTAAATGATGCAAATTAAGGTCTCTCTTGACGCGCTATTACTAATGGCAAAAATATTATTCTAATTCGTAAATGTGGTTTTCACGTTTAAAAAATAATTTTTTTACGTAAAATTGATACGATGAGCGTAAACCTATTAATTAAACGATTACTTAAATTACTTGACTTGGATAGTATGATTCCATTTTTATAAAATTATTAAATTAAATGTCAACCGTTAAGTTAGTTGTATTCCAAAATTTGAAGTCTATTATCAAAGTAGCTATACTTTTCTGTCAAATAATGTGATTGTCGTAATTTAAATGTATGATACTGTCACATACATTAGTTATGTTGTAGATTTTTTTCATATTTTTTCCTAATTTATTTATCAATATATATTGTGAGTAAAAATTAACACTTTAAATAAAAAAAAAAAAAAAAAAAAATTAACATTCTATGTAATGAAAAAAATTTAATTATCTTCTGATTTTAATAAACAAAAGTTAGTTTTTTTCTTTACTCGAATAACTATAAACACACCGTTATTTGTTTTGTACAAAAAGGTTGGATCATTGTTACAAATGCATTTATTTTTGGAAAAAATTTTCATTTTTATAAATAAATGCATGTATAACAATGAATATGCCTTTTTTAGGACATTAAATACGGCAAATAAATGTATTTTTAACAATAAATTTACCGTCCTTAATCACCTAAAAAGGCACATTCATTGTTGAAAATCCATTTATTTATAGATATAAAATAAATTTCCAAAAACAAATGCATTTATAGCAATGATCCGACCTTTTTTACAAAATAAAAAACGGTGAGTTTGTTGTAGCTATTTAGGTAGAGAAAAAAAACTAGCCGTTGTTTATTAATATCAGATAATAAATTGTTTTCATTACAAATAGTGTTTATTTTTTATTCACACGATATTTAGATCAGTAAATTGGAAAAAATCTGAAAAAAATCTACAATTTACCTCATGTATGTGAGAGTATCATACATTAAAATGGCGATGATTAATTTTATTAGACCAAGAAATAAAACATTTATGATAACCTTTAAATTTTGGGATACACTTACCTTAACTACAGTGATATAAATCAATCGCTAATGTTTGTGACATAATAAGGACGACTGAACAAAACACGTTATGTTTTATCTTCCGCCTATTTTTGAACTCGATGTTTAAAAACAGCTTTTTTAAAATTATTAAATATAAATTATAAAGTTTTGTCCTGTAAATTTAAAAATATAGATAACAAGTAGGTTACATACGATTTAATTGAATAAATATGTTAATTTTCATACTCCATTATGTTTCATAATTAGGGAATTGTTTCATTGAAAGTAATTTTTCCTTGAGGCGACTCTGCACTCAATTAGCACTAAATTTGTAATAATTACAAAGTATATGGTCGACATCAAACAACAAAGAAGTTAATTCAATACGAAAAAGGGGTTTTGTATGTGTAATTTTTTTTTTTTTAATGCTGCATGTTCAGATAGTGCATATTCAGATATTGTTAACTTTAAAAACGAACTCAATACGAGTCTTGAAACGTTTGTGTTTTTCATACGATTTCCATTCTTTAAGGCCTGGATTTAACTCTAAAAGATTTTGCATAGAGTACCAAAGACATTTTTAAAAATATTCAATGTATAAAGAGTTAGGTACTATTGTTTACATGAAAATGACAATTCTTACACAATTATATGTATAATAAACAAACGTATCTAATTTTTTACAAACAAAATATTTGACACAAATTTGTTTGATCTTTTGAAGAGGAATCCATTATACAAAATTAAAAAAAAAAAAAAAATTCCAACCCCTAAATACCCCATTTTCGTATGGAATTTGTTTTTTCTTATTAATTATACGACACACTCTTTCAAAGTAATTTCCAACGTAGATATAATCGATCGAGTACCAATCGATCGCGACTCAACCGAATATTCCCATCGAGCGCGACGCTCTGTGTACATAGGCCCAAGAGAGTTCTCGAGCCGGCACAATGGGGCGCGGAAATAGACCGGGCAATCGTCGATAATCCGCGCGGTGACTCTTTTATGTCGTCGGATGCAGGCTGCACAATCGGATTCCAGATATAAAAAAAAACAGCCGATCGCCGGGACAAAGGAATCGGGGGAAGAAAGGAAACATGGAGGAAGCTTCGCCATCGCGATTAGGTAATCAAAGGAGCGCGAGTGCGCGGGGAAATCTCGAAATCCTATCTTCGGGGCGCGCGCGAATCGATCAGTGACGAGTCAAACGGGGCTTCGGTGCCGCGGGTCGTTGTCCTAAGCCTTTCGGGCCTGAGATCGGTGTTGACAATGTCGGGATCCGATGCTGATACTGATGCTTCGTAGGAAGAAGTCTTGTTAAAAAGAAAGCGATTGTTGCGCGGGGTTCATTGTTTGGTGACATGCGTTTATTGTTTTTTTGTTTGGTTTTTTTTTTTTATTTTGATTCGAT